>VXBI01014469.1:155297-200862 GCA_013397375.1 Toxostoma redivivum
TTTTTTTTTTTTTTTTTTTTTTGTGAAAATGCTGGATTTCTTTCTCACAATCTCCTCAGTTAAATGAAAGCAAAATATGAAAAGGGCTGGGATTCCCAGAAACCTGTGGGGTTTATCCTGGGTTTTGGTGGGAGCTCAGGTGTTACTTTTGTTCTTGGTGGAGCCGTCAGTACAATTGTTATTCCTGTGTAAATTCCTGGGTTAGAAACAACCTTCCTTTCTTTCCCCACCTGGAAAGAGGATCCAAATTCCCCTGGAAAGCTGGTCCTGGGCTCAGTAGGATCACTCTGTGCAGGACAAGGAGTGAGGAGCCTGAGGATGCTGCCCTACAATAAACTCTGCTCACCATGTCCCAGCTGTGTGACCTCTGCACATCTCTGGTGCCACCTGAACCTCAGCCTGTCCCCAGCTGTGACCCTGCTCACACACTGGCACCTCCAAGGCCATTGTGACAAAGCCACCCCTGATGTGTGGGCAGATTTGGGTGACATCTCTGAGGGATGCAGGATGCTCCTCACAGAGCAGGAGTGAAGCTCCATCCTGCAGCATGCGAAGATTCCGAGGATTTATCTCCCAGGCAGCAGCACAGGGTGTGTGGAGCTCCTGGAGGACCCAGCAATGCCTGGGAATTCAAGGAATGCCAACCTCTTCTTCAGTGGGCTTTGGTTCAAGCTCCTGCATCATCCCCCAGCGAGAGCCAAGCAAAGCAGACCCTGCCCGTGGCGCTTTCTGCTGCAGTCAGCATCAAAGTGCCAGCTGGTGACAGCACTGAGGGATCTCCAGGAGGGGCTGGACCTGCCCTCAGACTCCCAAAAACACCTGGACGTGTTTGGCATCCACCTGTAAAAAATATCCAGCCTTCTAAAAGGGTGGGTTCAGGCCCCCAGGAATATTTGGGCTCATGGCAGGAGTTCTGGCATCCACAGCCAGGCCATGCAGAGCTCAGAATGGATCAGGAGCCAGGTTCTGTCCAAAGGCAGCACTGGGCCAGGCCATGCAGAGCTCAGAATGCATCAGGAGCCAGGTTCTGTCCAAGAGCAGCTCTGAGCCAGGCCATGCAGAGCTCAGAATGGATCAGGAGCCAGGTTCTGTCCAAAGGCAGCACTGGGCCAGGCCATGCAGAGCTCAGAATGCATCAGGAGCCAGGTTCTGTCCAAGAGCAGCTCTGAGCCAGGCTCAGGCCAGCCCCAGGCTCAGGCACACGGATCAGCTGCAGCCCCAAACCCACACGGACTGTGCTGTACTCCCGAGGGATTTTCATCAGGATCCCATTTGTGTTCTCTCTGCCCATCACCAACAGCTGCCACTCCTGCAGGGATTGTCACACCTGGAGGAACTGTCACACCTGGAGGGACTGCCACACCTGCAGGTACTGTCACACCTGCATGGACTGTCACAGCTGTAGGGACTGCCACACCTGCATGGACTGCCACACGTGCATGGGCTGTCACACCTGCAGGGATTGTCACAGCTGTAGGGACTGTCACACCTGCATAGACTGTCACACCTGGAGGGACTGCCACACCTGCAGGGACTGTCACAGCTGCATGGACTGTCACAGCTGTAGGGACTGTCACAGCTGCCTGCTCAGAGAAGAGCTGCAAGAAGTGAAAATTGCAGCTCATTTTCCACTCACATCGCTGTCCTGGCAGTCAGCCCCACATTGTGCTGTGGATCTAGAGGATGGATCATCAGCTCTGCAATGAAGTGAAGGTCTCAGAGCAATGCCATGACCTCGTGCTGTGTCCAGAGTTATCCCTGGAGTGGCCAAGCTGCAGTTCTGAGTTCTCTTCATTGCAGTTTGGCTGTGTCAATGTTCAGCTGCATCCAGGAGAAGATTTGGTTTCCCACTACTGAGCCACTCATTGCAGAGATGTTCCTGTGGCCACTGTCCTCACGTGCTGCCTGCTCTGTGTCCCTGCTCAGGACAGGAGTCACCCTCTGCCATTTGCAACTCTGCTTCTGCAGGAGGATGAAGAGGAGAAGGAGGAGAAGGAGAAGGAGAAGGAGAAGGAGAAGGAGAAGGAGAAGGAGAAGGAGAAGGAGAAGGAGAAGGAGAAGGAGAAGGAGAAGGAGAAGGAGAAGGAGAAGGAGAAGGAGAAGGAGAAGGAGGAGAGGAGGAGGAAGAGGAAGGCAGAACTCCTTCAGAGCCGAAGGCCTTTGCACTGTTTGTGCAGAGGACAGGGAGAGCAGCCCGGGAGCGGGGCTGGCTCCCTGGGAGGGGCTGCAGTCGCTCCCCGGGCACGCTCCGCCCGTGGGGGCATCCTGAGCCAGATTCCACAGGAGGCTCCCTGGCCAAGTGCAGGGATTCTGCAGCTACTTGCACCCAGCCATTGTCGGAGCAGGGAGCTCCTGGCTGGTACCTGAGCTGATAATTGCTCACAAAAATTAAGGGTTGGGTAATTCCTCCCGAAATTAATTGCCTTGCTGAGCTGCCGCAGGGCACGCGTCGCAAGAAGGTTTGAAGATGATACAACCACTTCCCTCTTCAGGATTAAACCAGGTGGCAAAAGTCCACCTTTGTCACAGAGTTTTTCGATTTGGGGATTCCTTTTCTCTGAATTTATTAATTTTTATTTTTTTTTGGCTTTTCTGCTGTTTCTGAAAAGGTTTTGAGGGTCCTGAGGAGCTGCAAGAATTTATGGGCAGTGCTTTTGTCAGTCTCACCTGGCGCTGGCAGCTCCATCCTCTGCTTTGGTCATTTTAACACTTCTAAGCAGCCACTACTCCTCAAAATGTTTATAAACAGAGGCAGGAAATAAGAAGGCACTTGGGATATTCACAATTTGATCTAAAGTCAGTGTTCCACAGGCTGCTCAGTTACCTCCTCTCTCAGATGGTGCAGCTGACTTGGGTGAAATCCTTATTTCCCCTGCTTGTCTTGATTTTGGTGAAAATTTCTCATTCTCCCTTCTTGTCTCTTGTCTCCCTGGAGGAAGATTCCTCTGGGAAATGGATGCTTTCTCTCCTTCCCTTACCTTCTTCTGGAAAGAATATCCTTTTTCAGGAAAAGAAACCATAGACCCGTGGACTCCTAAAGAAATGGAGCTGGCACTCCCTGCCCAAGGCAGACCAACTTTATTTTGCCCTTCTTAAAAATTCCCAAAGTTTTTACCACCCTCCAGGGAAAATATTTTGAGTTTTTTCACTCAGTTCACATCTTCCAGACATGTTGCTCCATGGGGATAATCTCCAAGTGGTCCAGAGCTCTCCTGGAGTGTCCTGGCCTTTAGCACAAAGGATCCTGCAGGTCCTTTTCCATTTATGAGAACCCAAACAGAACATTTGCCTTTACCTTCATGTCCAAACACTGATCTGGGGAATCTGCTGCAGCCTCCAGAACCTTGCAATATTCCTGAAGGTGTTTATTCCAGAGTGTGAGTGCAATTCCTGTCTCAGCAGCCATTGGTGAGATGCAGCTCTGAGTCAGTCGCTCTCTGGGTGCCTCCAGTCACTTGGGAGATAAAAACCTCTCAAGATAACAGTTCATGTCCTCCAGGAGATGTCTCTAAAGGCAAATCCTCCTCTGGACACACCCTCCCCTGTAGAACAGCTTTTGGGGTGGCTTTTGTTGTTGTCCTTAGCTGGTGGGGTTTTTTGGTGTTTTTTTCCCAGAAATTTCTTGAGTATTTTGATTTTTGCTTAAATCTTCCAAGGTGTTTTCAGTTCTCTCTCAAATTCTTATTATCTCCAGGTTTGTGTGTTCCCTCCCTTTACTGAGGACACATGAAAATAACTGAGCTGAGCCCTGCAAGCACTGTTTGCTAAATCCTGGAATTTGCTGCTCAGCCTTGGCTGTGTAAGGACAGTCAGGAGGAGAGTGCAGAGTCAGTTGGGCTGAGGTTTGGAGTTTCCTACAGGGTCTGAAATTTGGGTCAATTTGGACTTCAGATGGGAACTCTGGGGGACCCCAATGATTTCCTGCTGCAAATGAACAGCCATGGACAGGGATTGGCACAAGGGACAGGCTGGGAGAGCTGGGAATGTTCCCCTGGAGAGGAGAAGGCTCCAGGGAGAGCTGAGAGCCCCTGGCAGGGCCTGGAGGGGCTCCAGGAGAGCTGCAGAGGGACTGGGGACAAGGCATGGAGGGACAGCACACAGGGAATGGCTGCCACTGCCAGAGGGCAGGGCTGGCTGGGATCTGGGCAAGGAATTGTTCCCTGGCAGGGTGGGCAGGGCTGGGATGGAATTGCCAGAGCAGCTGTGGCTGCCCCTGGATCCCTGGCAGTGCCCAAGGCCAGGCTGGAGCACCTGGGACAGTGGGATGGGATGGGATGGGATGGGATGGGATGGGATGGGATGGGATGGGATGGCTCCCAGTGCCCTNTGCTGCAGCAGAGCCACATCTGTCACTGCAGGAGGATGGACACCATGGCATGGCACTGCCCCAACCCCTGACTGACTGACGGGGCAGCTCGCATTCTCACTCTGCACTGCTTTGGGTTTGTTCTCTGCAATTCTCTATTTCTGTTTGAATTTTCCTAGTGAAGAACTGTTATTCCTATTCCCATATCTTTGCCTGAGAGCCCCTTCATTTCACAATTACAATGATTTGTAGGGAGGGCTTCACATTCTCCATTTCAAGAGAGGCTCCTGCCTTTCTCAGCAGACACCTGTCTGTCAAACCAGGACAGTCCTGGCTCTGAGCTGAGCCCCAGCAGAACCCAGCAGCACCAAACAGAGCCAGCGAGGCACCAGCTCCAGCCCCTCTCCAGGGCTGCTCTTGTTTTCCTGGCTCCTGTTGTGCCCTAAGCCAGGGTTAATCACCGACAGTTCCGAATTCCGCTCCTGGAGAGGGGAAAGGGAAATGAGCAGGAGGGCTCAGACACAGCCTTGAACCCCTCGCTGCTTCATTTGCTGCTTTTCCATGTTGGGAGGCCCAGGCTGCTGCAAGGACATGGGGGCTGCCAAGGCCAAGAGCCACTGCCCCCATTCTCAAATTCACTTTGCATTCGCTTCATTTCCACTCCTCTGAATAATAAAAGCTGCTTACAGCACCAGGCCTGCAACTATTTCTGTCATAGCTCAGTCTCAGAGTTTTTCCACTCAAGCCCTTAAATCAGTTTAACCCTTCTCTGTCCATCTGACTGTCAGGAGGATGTGGAGTAACCAAACCACAGAATGGGTAAGGTTGGAAAAGAGCAATCAACTCCAGCAATCAACCAGTGCCACCAGCATGATCACCACTAAAACACGTCCTCAAGTGCCACATCCACGTTTTTTGAAAACCTCCAGAGTGTCTCCAGCCCCTTTCAATGCTTTGCAACCCTTTCAGTGAAGACATTTTCCCTGATATCCAGTCTAAACCTCCCCTGGCCCGGCCTCTCCTCCTGTCCCTGTTCCCTGGAGCACAGCCCGACCCCCCCGGCTGTCCCCTCCTGGCAGGGAGTTGTGCAGAGCCACAAGGGCCCCCCTGAGCCTCCTTTTCTCCAGGCTCAGCCCCTTCCCAGCTCCCTCAGCCTCTCCTGGGGCTCCAGACCCTTTCCAGCCCCATTCTCTGCCCTGGCTCCAGCCTCTCTCTCATCATGTGGTGCCCAGAATTCTCCCCATCCCTCTGAGCCCTTCCCCAGCATGGCAGAGGGACACAGTGCCCCAGGTGCTGGAGCTGCCTCTGGATTCTCCAGGACTCCTCCCTGGGGTCTGTCCCAGCTGCACAGGCCCCTGTGCCCTGCAGTGACTCTGTCCCCAAACCAGGCTCAAACAAGAAGCCAAATTTTCAGCCCCCCTGTAGCTCTTGCAGCTCCTCTCTGCCATCCCTTGGTGCCCCAAGCTGTGTGAGGAGGTCAGGGGTGCCCCAGGGACTGCCCTGGCTCTACCCAGGACAGAACACCCCATAACTGAGCAGTTTCTAAGAACTTTGGGGTAGAAAAATTCTTTAATGGGGAAAGGTCCCACAAATCAGACAGGTTCTCCTTGTTGTGGACAGTCCAGCTATTTCCTTCTACCACCTCTGGGATTTCAGGTAATTTGATTTTAATCATTGCAGGGTTTGAGCTGAGATTCAGGATTTTAATCCATGATGCCTGGGAGATGGGAATTTTGGGGTATGAGCAGCAGGGAGGGGGTGCTCTGTGGGGCATTCACTGATAAAATAGGAATTGCTGAGGCACGACAGGTACAGGTCCATGTGAAATCCCAGGGTAATGGATTGGGAAATGCAGAGTCCTGGCCAGGGAAGTGCCAGATCTCCCTCTTCAGGCTGCTGCTCTTGCCTCTGAAAGGTCACAGTTTATCAGACAAATGTCATTTACCCCAAACAACAATGTCTTGAGGAAGGAGAGAAACATTACTTTTGATAAAAACATTCACTGATTGAAGCTGCCCCGGGACTTTGGAAGTCTGTCCCGGAGAAAGTTTGCTGGACAAAGTGCAGAAAAGGAAAAAAAAAAAATAAAGAGGAGATAAATGCATTTTATCACCCAGGAATTATGTAATGAACAGGTGTATTGCCACCTTTGGCTCCTGTGCACCCTGCCCTCCTCTTTCTTTTCCTAGGATTTAGACTTTCCCATAGTTTTGCAACCCCAAAAAGCAGCTGGGTTTGCAAAGCAGCTGGAGCTCCACGTGTTTCCCTGCCTTTCTCTGCACAGAATTTACCCAGAACACCCAGCACAGTCCCAGGCTCTAAAATCCACTTCTCACTGCCTGGCTCTGCAAACCCAGGAGCCTGGGCTGGGACAGTCCCCAGGAGCTGTGACAGCTCTGTCACCCTGCAGAGGAGCTGCAGCTGGGGTTGCACTTGGGCAACAACTGCCCCAGCCTTGAGGGAAATTTAACAGGGAATGTTCCAGCCAGGGGTGACACCCTCACCCTGGCTCATGCCTCAAAACGGGTCCTGCTGGTTAATATGAATAAAAATAAAAATAAAAATAAAAATGAAAATAAAAATAAAAATAAAAATGTCTTGGGATGACACCCAGGACAAAGAGGGGGATGGAATTCCTGAGCACACACTGCTGGGAGAGGTGAGTGTCCAGGTGTGCCCAGGCCCAGGGCAGGTGGAGCCTGCAGAGAGGGACTCTGGGCCAGGGGATCTGACTGGCTTCTCTCTTCTTGACCCCAAAGCAGCATTTCAGAACAGGGAAATTGCACCAGGCCATCAGAGATGGACACAGAAATCTGCCCCGAGGGAAGCCCTGCCCTGCTCACACAAACTGCAGGGGTTGGGGAGGCTCCACAGTCCCACAGGGGCACAGAGCACCCCCAGACCCCAGTGGGAAGGTCTGTCCCCATAGCTGAGCTGTGTCACCCAGACCCCAATGAGAGGGTTCTGTCCCCATT
The DNA here is from genome assembly GCA_013397375.1 of Toxostoma redivivum. Classification (NCBI taxonomy): domain Eukaryota; kingdom Metazoa; phylum Chordata; class Aves; order Passeriformes; family Mimidae; genus Toxostoma; species Toxostoma redivivum. The sequence continues at coordinate 162,579 of VXBI01014469.1, forward strand.
AACTGAGCTGTGTCACCCCCAGAGGGAGGGTCTGTCCCCATAGCTGACCTGTGTCACCCCAATGGGAAGGGTCCTGTCCCCATAGCTGAGCTGTGTCACCCCAAAAGGAGGGTCTGTCCCCATAACTGAGCTGTGTCACCCAGACCCCAGCAGAGGGGGGTGCTGTTGGCTCCAGGGTGTGTCAGCCCCAGAACACGCCAGGAGCTCCAGGGCCACGTGGGGACCACCAAGGGCAGGGCAGGAGCTGCTGCAGGGGCAGAGGCTCTGTCCTGGCACGCTGGGCTGTGAGTCACAGCTCCCTCGATGGATTTTGGAAATGGAGGGAGCCTGGGATGGGCTATGCTCTCTGGAGACCCCTGGCTATGTTTTTTATAGAAAGACACGGTCCCACAGCTCTCCTGGATTCCAGCAGAGGTTACCACATCTGTCTGACAGTTCTGCCCCAGGCTCCAGCAGCAGCCAGGGCCTGGCTGCACCTCTGCAATGACAGAGCAGGGAAAGTTTCTGCCTTTGATAGCAGTGGGGGATCTGGCTCCAGACTTCTTTGCCTTTTCCTGAACTGTCAGTTCTGTGTGCCCAGATCAGGAGCTGGCTCACAACATATCCGTCCTGAACAAGATAAATCAGGATTTATACAGTGGAAACCTTGATAATTATCCTAGAAATGTGCTCTTGTCTCCTGCAGCCACCAGGCCTCCCTCAGAGCTTGTCACCCAGCTGGAGGAGGCAGTTCAGGGAATCTTGGATCAGCCAGGACTCGAGGTCTGAGGGGCTGAAAGGTTTGACAAAGACCCTGCAGAACAAACCACAGTCACTGGGAGAAACCAAAGGATTCCCCTGTGACGCTGACTCTCGCCATTGTTTGTCTCTGCAGGGCTCTGGGGCTGGAGCCTGGGCCAGTCTCATTCCTGGAAGCTCTCCCTGTTTCTGTGGCAGTTTGGAAGAGCAGCACACGAGGTGCAATCCTGGGTGGTGTGCCAAAGGGGAGGGAGCTGCACTCCACAAACAGCTCCATCAGGCTGCCCTTGGCAGGGGCAGGACTGGGAATGCTCTGAACAGGAATTCTAATTAGGCTTTTAAAGGTGGGAGAATCTGGGTGTCAGCCTGGGATTGAGTTCACTGCACACGGGAGAGTTGAGAAACTTCAGGCAGGATAAAGGAAAAATCAGATGTTTTCCTGTCTGGGAAACAGGCAGGTGGGGAAGGAGGCAGCAGGATCCTTCGCAGCTCCCAGCTTGGGGAACGAAATGGCAAAGCATTCTTTTGGAGCCCAGGGCAGGAGGAGAAGTCCCAGACTGAGCAGGGGCTCAGACACAGAATCACAGAATCAGGAGAAACACCTGAAGCCTTTCTCCAGCCTCCTGCAGACACTTGTGTGTGTGCTGGAAAGGTGATTAAAAAAAATTAAAATAAGAGGACTATTACCTCTAAAACCCCAAAAGAAAATAACTTTAAAAAAATACCATGAGGAAATTTAGATAGATTGGATTGGATAAGATAGATCTAGATTGGATAACAGGGAGGAATTCTACCCTGGGAGGGTGGGCAGGGCTGGCACAGGGTGCCCAGAGCAGCTGTGGATTCCTGGCAGTGCCCAAGGCCAGGCTGCACACTGGGGTTGGAGCACCTGGGGCAGTGGAAGGTGTCCCTGCCATGGTTTGGGAATGAGATAAGTTTTAAAGTCCCTTCCAACCCAAACCATTTTGAGATTCTCTGATTCTGTGAAAAGCCAAACAGAAATATTTGCTACAATGCTGAGCTGGGATCCTGTGGAAGAAAACCTGTTTGTGATGCCAAGGAAAGGCACAGCCATGCTCTGTCAGTGCCTGAGCTGTGCTGTGCAGCACACACACATTTCCTCCAATGTTCTGAGTTTGCAGCCTTGATGCTCCTCCAATTCACTTTGACAGCCTGGAAGTCCTGCCCTGGAAAATGCTGAATTTCCTCCAGCCCTGCAGGGCTCTGGTCTGCCTGGGGACGAGAATGAGAGAAGAAGAATCAGCTCAGTTGGGCAGAGCTGTGAGCAGTGGTTTAGGATTTACAAATCTTTGCTGAGTGAGGGTAGCTGGGTGTGAGTAGCCTCAAATGAATTCTCTTTATTTCTCTGCAGCTCTGACTAGGACTGACATATTTTAGTGCAGCTTCATCAGAAACAGCTCAAGGGATGGCAAGAGCTGGAAGATTTCATTATTGTGCAATTCAAGGATGAAAGCAAAACCATTCCTCTGAGCTGAACTTCAGCCTTATGCATATCATGTACAATGGGGAAGTTGTCCATCAGAAATTCCTTTCAAACTGGGCCTTTTGCTGCCAAACTTTTTTTTTCTGTGTTCAGAGTTTTCCAGTTTTCTCACAATCCCCCTGAAGGGACTTGGTGGTCCCTATTTTGGAATTTAGGGGTGGAAAAATAGAAATGTGATTAAAAGTTGAAGAGGTAGCACAGTCAAGACATGATTTGGGAAATGTCAGCATTGTTGTCCAGAGAAGAACATTCAGTTTGGTTTTATCACACTGCCAGGAAAATAGGATGGAGAAATAACAGAGGAGGAAAAGATGGAGAAGGCAGGACTGCAGAAAGGTGAATGGTCTGGGCAGGAGAGTGGAATCAACTGCTCTGCTCTGGGCTGGGCTGGGCAGCCCCAGCTCGAATATTGTGAACAGATTTGGGCACCACGATATAAGGAGACATTAAATGATTAGAGAGAATCCAAAGGAAGGCAGCAAAGATGTTGATGGGCCTTGAGGGGAAGCTGCATGAGGAGCAACTGAGGGCACGGGGTCTGTTCAGCCTGGGGGAGACTGAGGGGAGAATTATCCTCAGGAGGGGAAAGCAGGGACAGGGACAGGGACAGGGCAGGCTCAGGCTGGGATCAGGGAAAGGTTCTTCCCTCAGGCAGAGGGTGCTGGGCACTGCCCAGGCTCCCCAGGGAATGGGCACGGCCCCGAGGCTGCCAGAGCTCCAGGAGCGTTTGGACACCGCTCAGGGATGGACAGGGGGGGTTGTTGGGGGGCTGGGCAGGGACAGGGTTGGACTGGATGATCCTGGGGGCCCTTCGAGCCCAGGCTTTCTGTGGTTCTGTGGTGGTGAAAGGAATGTCCCCTGCCCTGGGCACAGCCCATCCCTGCAGCACTGGCACACACAGATCCCTTTCCATGGCACCAGTGCCCATCACCTTGTGGCCTTGCTGTGGCCCAGACAGAGCCCTGGGCTGTGCTTGGCTCCCAGCTGCACTCTGCAGGAGCAGAAGGGACAGTTTGCCCCTGCCCAGGCCCAGGGACGTCACATTAATTAATTAATTAATTAATGAGCTGAGGTTGGGAATCCACCCGTGGTGCCCAGGAGGATGCACTGAGCTCGTGAGGCTGCAGAGGTTTAATGCAGCTGTAAACTGAGTCCAGGCCTGATGGGCTCTGTGCCAGGCAAGCTCCTGTAGATGGGCAGAGCACAATGGGGACCTCCTGCCTTCTTGTCCCAGCCTGTGGGGACCCAAATCCAGACAGCCCTGACAGCCTGGGCCAAGGGCACTGCCCCAGCTGTGCTCAGCAATTCCCACCCCGCAGCACCAGTGAGGGCAGCTGGCAGGGCTGGGCAGGGCAGGGCAGGGCAGGGCACTGCCTGCACACACTCAGCATCCCAGAACTGAGGCTGGGAAAGCCCTCTGAGATCAGAGCCCAGCATTCCCCAGCACTGCCACGGCCACCACTGACCCGTGTCCCCAAGTGCCACCTCCACAACCCACAGTCCCTCCACGGATGGGCATTCCACCACTGCCTTCACCCTTGCAGTGAAGAAATTCTTCCCAATTTCCAATCTAAACCTTCCCTGGCTTTTTAGCATTTGGAGTTGCACACTGGCTCTGCCTTTCCTGGAGCCACCTCTGCTCCTCAGCACAACTGCCCAGGAGCAGGGTCAGTGTGAGGCTGCAGGGGAGGCAGGAATACCCCTGGGACAGAGACAGGGATGTTCCCTCTGGAGGGAACAGGGGGTGCTGCTCCCCCATTTCAAGGGCTGATTTTAAGATGTACTGCAGGGAATAGAAAGATCTTCAGTGAAGACCCAAGGCAAAATAATTTCCTGCTTGGATTCATCTTTCAAATCCCTGTGAGCCACCACAATCATGGAATCACAGAAATTTCAATTAGGGTTGGAAGGGCCCCACAAATATAATTGAAGTTCAACTCTTGCTTCTCTTCCACCACCATGTAGGAAAAGCTTCATGTGACCTTCAAGCTTTGGTCACCTCAGCTGGCCCAGAGGAGTCTCAAACCTAGAACAGGTTCCCCTTCAGTGCCACAACTGCAAATCCCAGCTCAGCTCACTCCAGCCTTGCTGAACTTCCCAAATTTCCCAATGCCCTCAGGGTTAAAACTTTTCCTGCCCCAGTCACCTGCACACCCAAGCCTTCCCTTCAGCAGTGCCATCAGTCCTGAGGAACCCTGGAGTCCCAGGAGCAGCAGGATTTATCCCATCCCAACCCCTGAACAAAGGGCAGCGTGCCCAGGGATGAGAGTGCCCATGGTGTGTGTGCTCCTGCCCCATGGCAGTGCCAGGAATGCCCCTCTCCCATGCTGGGTCAGGTCAGTGCCATTGCCTGGGGTTTGCTGGGGGCACACACAAACCCTGCACAGCTCTGGGTGAGCTGGGGGGATTTGATCCCACTTGGAGTGGGTGCCTGGAACAGAGGCTGGACAAGACTAAGAGAGTAAAATTAGTTATTTATTGAAGGCCTTCAATAGACACACCTTGGGCAGCCAAAGCCTCCCAGAGCTACACCCAAGATGGACAGTGGTCAGGAGTTTTTCAGATAATTATAAGTTTGGTCCATTTACATATCAGGGGTTAATTCTCCAATTACAGCTTCAGGTAATGAAGTCATTTACCCCCAGTTTGCTCCCCCCCAAATTCACTTTTGTTTATATTTTTGGGGCCTGAGGCAGAGGCTGTCCTTGGTTCTCAGGCCTGGAAGGATTGTTTTGACCAAAATGTGAAGACTATACTAATACTGTATAATACTAATATACTAATGTGAAGACATAACTAATACTCTATGTGGAGTTCAGAGTTCTACACTAAGGCAGTACAGGATTTGATAAATAGAAAGCTAAAATCCTAAGGCAGCAGTGCAATCCCCAGGCTCTCCAGCCCCTCTTTCCCTGCTGCCTGCCCTGGGCTGGAGGAGCTGGGCATGAGGCACAGATAAATCCCTTCAATCCTGCTCCCTCAGCAGGGAAAAGGGATGAGATGTGTGCTGTGTGGTGAGCTCAGGCTCTGGAAATCACCAATGGGATCCTGGAGAGAGCAAAGTCATTCCTGCATCTGTGCAGAGACTGATAATCCCAGGGCCCCTGCTGGAAATGAGGTGTGCTGTGTGGAGGAAGGAGGTGTTTGGGAACAGCAGCACCCTCAGCCCAAGGGTCCCCTCTTCCAGACAGGGAGTTTTGCATCCAGAGTTCCACTGGCAGCTCCTGCCCCTGGGTGATGCTGCATCAGCCCACAGCCCTCTCCCACTGCATCCCTGAAGGCTCCAGGGAGCCAGAATCTCTCCCACTGTTGGAAAAATATGGATTTAACCCAATTCTGAGCTTCCACTCATATTTTACTCACCCTTCCTGCAGCAAATTTTGGCTCTCTTTACGCAAAAGAAAAGGACAAATCCATTCCTGTGATATCTCTATCCCAGTATAGACAACCTGAAATTCCTGCCAGTGGCTTGGTAATAAATCAAAGGGCTCAACATGAAGGGTTTAAGGTGGGGGAGGTGTTTTTGAGCCTTTGTGTGATACCTCAGCTCTTCTCTGAACTGCTGAAATGCTCAGGAGGCAGCAAGAGAACCCACAGGGGTTTGGAAAGGCTGTGCCTCCCCAATCCTTAAACCTTCCTGGGTCAGGGAACAACAGAGAGAAGGTTTGGAATGGGAATTACCCTGAGACAGGCTCAGAACAAACTGTTCTTGGGGCCAATTTCCTGTACAAAGCCCTGCAGGGAAGGCACCAGGTGTGCCCAGGAAGGAGCCATGTGCCTGGAAATGCAGCATGGATTGACACCTGGCCAGGCTGTTCCTGGAAAGAAATGGCAGAGGAGGAAGCAGAGCCATTGCAGGCTGCTCTTTGACAAGAAGTTATTCCATTTCCATTCCCAAGGGTGCTGTTGGTTCAAAGGCTCTTCAGGCCAAACCTAAGCTGAAATAACACACCAGAGCCACCCATGGGTGCTCACAGCCCAAGGTGTCACCTGCTGCTGCTCAGGCAAAGCTCTGCAGCTGAAAAATTCACATTTTCACTGCATCCAGGCCAGCAGGATGGGATAATTAAGGCTGCACTGGGATATCCCTGGGAGACCCCCACCCACCCCAGGGAGTGCTGCCAGCATTCCTGAGCCTCACCTGAGGGGTGTTTTACACCTTCTCCTGCTGGAATTGAACTTCTGCCCTTAGAAATCCTGCTCTGAATTCTCTCCCCACACAGCTCTTGTGATGTCCTGGGATATCCCAAATCCAGAGCTGACATCCTGGTGTGCAAGGGGAAGACTGAGCCTGGATTCCAGCTGCAGGACATTTTTGAGAAGATGTCCAAACCAATCAGGTCTCACTGTTTTCCCTGTTAGGCCCGTTCCATCTAATACAGTTAAGAATGAATTTCAGGGCCAATGAGACACAGCTTTTCCTGTGTAGAAAAGCCTCCTTTTATTGATCCTCCCATCCTTCCCCTGGTGACTCAGCAGCTCCCTGAGCTTTATGCAAATGCACATTCCTGAGTGCTTACCTGGCTGATCCTGATACTGCCCTGGTTTATCAATAAACACCTTCCCTTAATCTTTGCTTGATTGTTTCTTCTAATGCTGCATGATAAATATTTTCATTTTTGCTCCATTCAGAGAAGTCGAAACTCTCATCACACCAGGATGAAATCTCATGGGACTTTTGATACAATTGCAAAATGGCAAACCCCATTTTATTGCTCCCTCCCAGCAGCAGGTGAGTGATTTATTGGCTTCCTTCCTGAAACTCAAAGCTCTACATCATTTTTTTGTCAGCAGGGCTGCAAGAGAGGTCAGAAAGCCTGGTTTGTGCAATCACAGAAAGTGTGGGAGCTGCAGCATCGATTTCACCCAAAAAGCCATCTGAGCATCTTCTGCTCAAATGGGACTGAGAGTGGGAGAGGGAGGGAAGCTCTCGGTCCACAGATCTGCTGCAGAGGGAGGACTCAGACCTGGGGAGATGGAGATGCAGCAGCAAAGCATCCCTGGCAGTGTCCCAGGCCAGGCTGGCACAGTGGAAGGTCCCTGCCATGGCAGGGGTGCAGTGAGCCGAGCTTTAATGTCCCTTCCCAAACCCAAACCATTGCAGGACTCTCTGCAAGCTGATACATGGAAATTTACAGGCATTAGCACGTCTGTCCAGACTATCAGTGCATTGGTTTAGTTATCACTAAATAAATACCGTGGTATCAGCTGATACCCAGTGCCTGGGCTCGTTCTGGTATCACAGTGCCCTACTTTGCCTGGCCCGGCCCAGGGCTCTGTGCTGGGCTGGGAACGGGGCTTGCTCTGTGCTGCCCTGCTTATCAGATCCCTGCAGCTTTGCTCCGGCTCTGGGGTGCCGTGGGAGGGCCTCACCTCGAGATAACAGGGCTGGAAAGGGCTGGAAAGGGATGGAGAGCAAACACTGGGCAGCAGAGCTGTGAGCCGTGGTGCTGCCGCGGCAAACTTTGCCCTGGTGAGTGTGGGGAGCCCAGCAGCAGCATGGATGGACACCCAAGGAATTCCAGACTCCTCTCCCTGAGGATGGAGCTGGGTGTTCCCACCTGGAGGGGCCCAAAGCTCCATCTCTGTGGGACACGCTGTGCCCGGGGCTCCTGAGGGGACACCCGGCTGTGCCAGGGCTGCAGTGCTGGAGATAGAACCCCAGAATCACAGAACCCCAGAATCACAGAGTCCCAGAATTACAGAGTCCCACAATTACAGAATCCCAGAATCCCAGAGTCCCACAATTACAGAATCCCAGAGTCCCACAATTACAGAACCCCAGAATTACAGAATCTCAGAACCCCAGAATTACAGAATCTCAGAACCCCAGAATCTCAGAGTCCCAGAACCCCAGAATTACAGAATCCCAGAATCTCAGAACCACAAAGTCACAAAATTAGCTCTATATACTTATATATACAGAATATACTTTTCATTACAAAGCATCTTCATACATGGCTACCAGTCAATACCTTTACTATTACCTATAGCCTATCCTAACTACTGTCATTACCATATTCATATTACTGTTCTCAAATCACAAAAGATGAGTATGTTACAGTTTAAGCTACAAGTTGTTTTTCATTTTTCTTGCAGTGGAAAATTCTGAGGCCTTTTCTCTACTTGCAGCATTGCCTTTCTTGTTTGCCTGTGAAAAATCTTTTTCTTGATGAAAACATCTTTATTTTAAGGTGGGTTTATCCTTTGCTCTAAGACATAAAAGCCCCTTCCAATTCTTTGCCTTCTAGTTGCCCAGTCAGACTGGCAAAACTTGCTATAATTTCTATTCCTTCTTCACATTCTACATTCAAAGATCTTTCTGTTATACACATATCTGTGAGACCTTCCTGTCAAATCCTTCTCCTTCCCAGCAGTTTGTGCTCAGGCTGTGTCCCCAGTGGTGGCCTGGGAGGCTCTGAGGGGCTGCTGGGCTCACCCTGAGGATGTCCTGGCTCACCCTGAGGATGGCCTGGCTCACCCTGGCGATGTCCTGGCTCACCCTGGGGGTGTCCTGGCTCACCCTGAGGATGTCCTGGCTCACCCTGGGGGTGTCCTGGCTCACCCTGGGGTGTCCTGGCTCACCCTGGGGATGTCCTGGCCGTGCTGGGACTGAGCCTGGGCGAGTGCAAGCCCTGTGGCCAGCAGAGCTGTGCCCAGCAGTGCCTGGTGTGGGTGAGCCACAGGAGCCCAAACCCAGCCCTGCCCACAGTGTGTGCTGCACTGGAGACACACAGGGGCATTTCAGGAGAGACCTCAGGTCGTTCAAAGTCCCAGGACAGGAAATTTTACATTTTGGTATCCAATTTTACATTTCAGTCTTCAATTCTATATTTGAGTCTCCAATTTTGCATTACAGTGTCCAGCTTTACATTTCAGTATTCAATCCTACATTTCAGTGTCCAACTTTGTATTTCAGTCTCCAATTTTACATTTCAGCATCCAATTTGACATTACAGTGTCCAACTTTACATTTCAGTATCCAGTTCTACATTTCAGTGTCCAATTCTACATTTGAGTATCCAATTTTACATTTGAGTTCTCCAACTTTACATTTCAGTGTCTTCCTTCTCGTTGGCTGCATTCTTCCCATGGCTTGGAGTGAGACATCTGTGGCAAAACATCAGTCATAAAAGAGGTTAAATCTGGTTATTTAGCACCACAAACAAAAAATGTTTGGAACAGATAAAGTTTGATTAGTTAGAGTGTACAAACACTACACAACAGGAGCTGGGACAGACCCAGAGGCTCCATCCCTGCCATCACCAGGAGAGTTTCAGCATCCCAGGGCTCAAGCTCTGCATGGTGGAAGTTTAATGAAGGCCAGGGGCAGATTTCAGGAGCAGCTCTGTCACCAGAGGAGCTCCTCACTCCTGTCACCTCTCTGGGACAGGCTCTCACAGCTGACAAGCAGCATCTCCTCATTCATTATCTGCACTTGGGATTCATTTGCTGCCTGAGCTTTTGGGAAGTCCCAGCTTATTTTGCTGCTCCTCTGACACGTCTGACATTTCTCCTGATTTCTGCTCATGCCACTTTAGCCTAATTTGAGTCAAGGTGCAGCCCACGCTGCTGGCACAGGGAAGGCTGCTCTGCTTTTCAGCAGCTGTCCTACACATTTCATTTACATTTAACCCACCCTGCTGCAAGGTTTAAAGGGGAAAGGTCACAGAATTACCTGCAGAAAGCCAATTTCGGGGTGGTGTGAGCATTGGGGTGTTTATGCCTCAGGCCAGAGTGCTGTCCTGTCCCAGAGAAACAGCCCTGAGTGTGAGGAAGAGGAGGAGGAAGGGGTCAGACATGGCCAGTGACACAGGGACACAGCCACATCCGGGTTTAAAACACATTCCTGCTGCTCACTGAGGGTAAATCAAGAGTGTTCCAGTGGAAATGCTTTGGGTTTGTCACCCAAAATCTCCAGGTGATGCAGAACCACACACCATGGTTCAGTCTGGCTTTGCCTCTGGTTAATTAATTGTAATTATGCCACTTCTCAGCTTGTCAGTCCCTCCCCTGAGCACATATTCTGTGCCTAAATTCCCCCTCATGCCTTCAAACGGGAGTACTCATCATTGTTCCAGATTTCCTGGAGTGTTTTCCACCCCAGAAAAGGCTGGGTTCCACTGCTGGGGGCAGCATTTTTGTTTTGGTGTGGTCAGAATGCTCTACCTACCTTTCAGAATAATAATAATTAATAATTGATATCACACACCACTATTACTGGGGATTTTTTTAGGAGTTTAGCATTCCTGAAAAGAAGTAATGGAAAAACGCTGTTGTTGCACAGAAATTTTAATTTTTTTTTTCCAAAATCGTGTATTTCTATTTGTAAAAAATTACATCTTGAACATGATTATTAAACAGATTTTTTAAGCTGAAATAGACTTGGAGAAATGAGATCTTGTCCCACTGGAGCAGAGTGTTCAGAGCCCTGATGTCACATCCTTCTGTTAACAGAGAGAGAAAAACACTTGTTAAATGTGAAGCATCACCCTGAAATCTTGATTTTGAAAGCTGAATCCAGTCCCTTTAGCCCCATCATGGAATCACAGAGCCATGGGATGGTTTGGGTTGGGAAGGACTTTAACTCTCACCCCTGTCCACCCCCTGCCATGGCAGGGACACCTCCCACTGTCCCAGGTGCTCCAGCCTGGCCTGGGCACTGCCAGGGATGCAGGGGCAGCCACAGCTGCAACAACAAACAACCCCAAAAAATTAATTAAATGCAGTTAAATACCCATCATGCCAAGCTTTATTTCCAGCAGAGCCCAGAGCTCAAGGGCTGCCAGGTTTGGTGGCACAAACCAGCCTGGAGATGAGCTGGTGGTGGCTCTGAGTCCTGTAGGTACAGTGGAACAATTTGATCAATTTTTAGGTCCAAACATTTTTATTTTGGAAGAGATGTAATCAATAATGAAAAGAATATTTTCCCAAGAGGAGAGGCAGATGATTAGAGTTGCTGGAATAAGAATTTGGGAAAGGGAAAACCAACAAGGGCTCCAGGAGAGCAGAAAATGCCAATAGTGCTTCCTAAATGGGATCAAAATGATAAAGCAGGGCCAAGACATATGAGTGATTATTGTAATTTGATAATCAAAGGAATTAAAGAGGCAGAACCCCAAGGGCAAAATGTCATAAAGGTTTTTGAGGGACAGCAAGGAAAGGAAGAAACTCCAACTGAATTGTTAGAGAGACTTTGGAGGAATATGAAACAATATTCCAGAACAGATCCTGAGACAGCAGCAGGACAAGCTCTATTAAGAGTTAATTTTGTTACTCATGCCTGGCCAGATATTAGAAAAAAAGCTGGAAAAAATTAAAGACTGCCATGATAAATCACTAAATTATTTATTAAAGGAGGCTCAAAAAGTTTATGTCTGAAGAGATGAAGAAAAAGCCAAAGCAGAAGCAAAGATCCCTGTGTCCAAAATCAGGCTCTGGGATTCAGCTGGGCTCAGAGGAAACCATAGGAAATTCCTCAGACACAAAAAAATGAGCTCAGCCCAGAGAAACCACAGCTCATCTCTGCTCCCAGGGGAGGGACATCTCATTCCAGGATGTCTGGAGTGATCCTTTATCCTACACCAGCTCCTTGTCCTTCCCATGGGTTCCATGGCCTGGATGTCATTCAGCCTTTGGAACCTTCTGAAATTACAGATTTTGTTCCTTCTGACGTGCACCTTGGGTTGGGAGCTCCAGTCACAGCTCCTTGTCCACAGCCCCTCGTTCCAGTGCATGAATGATGAGAAATAGATTTGAGGAAGTTTAAATTATTTTATTCTTTTGGTGTAGTTGAAAGTGGAATCTGGGAAACATATGGAATCTGACAAAATCTCATTTCTCCAAGTCTATTTTAGCTTTAAAAAATCTGTTAATAATGATGTCCAAGATTTTTTTTTTCAATAAAAATACATAATTTTGGAAAAAATTACTTTATTAAACTGTCTGTGTTGAGGTAATAGAGTAAAATCTGACATTTTACACTTAATGGTTTTCTCTAAGTAGAAAATTTTTGCTTTAAACTTGTGTTTTGGAGGAAAAACTGAAGTGATCTCATGGACTTCTTGCAGTGGCAGGATAACAACAATTCCCTGGTGGCCTGGGGACCCCTTGGCTGCATCCCAGACCCCCGTGGATCTCTCACTGAGGATCTCAAAGTGCTGTCCATGTGCTGTTTGTTCCTTCTCCTGCCACACCTCCCTGAGCTCAGCTCGGTCTCCTCTTTTTTTATGGCAAATTTCCCCCATTTTTGAAGGCTGGGGAGTCAGCACTGACCCCCAAAGACCCAGCCTGGCTCTCTGCTCTGTTTCCTCTCCTGCTGGGGCTCCTGTAACCCCGGACTGTTGCTGAAATGACAGAGAGAGAGATTTACACTCACTGACTTCAATGATTTAGGCAGGAAAAGAACCACTTCATTTACATTTCATGTCTCTTTATAGAATTCCAACAGTGACCATGGATTGGGCAGTGAGGATAAGACCTCCTGACCCCATAGGTCCCATCAATTCTCTCTTCCTCCAAAGAGGAATGCAAAACATTCATTATTTACAAAAAAGAGTGTGAAAAAGTGTAAAAAAATTCTGTCAGCAATCAAAAGGCTAAAACACAAACACCTGACAATGCTGGGCTCCCTCCTAACTCTCCACAAACACTTGGAAGGGATTAGCAGATGCTTGCAAATTCTATTCCTTAGTCCTGGTGCTAACCTAGGCCAGAGGTTGTCTGGCCTGATGTGAGTTTGTGGCACAAAGTCCCAGAATCGCTGAGGTTGGGAAGGTCCTTGAAGATCATTGAGTGCAACCATCCCCATCCCCAGCCCTGCCAGTGTCCCACTGACCCACGGCCCCAAGTGCCACGTCCCCATGGCTTCAAAATCCCTGCAGGAATGGTGACAGCCCTTCCAGTGAGGAAAATTCCCTGAGATCCAATTTAAACCTCCCCTGACCCAGGAGTGCCCATGGCACAGGGCAGTGATGGCTGGGGATGGCCCTGCCAGCTCCCCTGTGCTGCCAGCCAGGCTGGGGACAGTGACACAGTGACCAGGGACACTGAGCAGTGATGGCCCTGCCAGCCCCCAGCTCCCCTGTGCTGCCAGCCAGGCTGGGGACAGTGACACAGTGACCAGGGACACTGAGCAGTGATGGCCCTGCCAGCTCCCCTGTGCTGCCAGCCAGGCTGGGGACAGTGACACAGTGACCAGGGACACTGCCCAAAAGAATTCCTGGCAGTGCCTGGCAGTGCCTGGGAGGAGCCACCGCAGTGCCCTGAGCCAGCCCTGGGCACTGCAGGCACAGGGACCTGTCTGGGGGCTGTTGGTGGCACGTGTGCTCACGAGCTGTCTCTCAGTGCCAGGATGTCTGCAAGGGCTGCTCAGCAGCCTCGGGCTGGTGCCTCCTGCAGTGTCCCTGTCCTGGCAGGGACACAGGGAGCCAGGAGAGGAGACCCTTGGGACTGCTGTGTCCCATCCCACAGCCACTGAGCCTTCCTCCCCCTGCTGCCTGGCATCTCCTCAAGTGAGGTGTGCCCTGATCCAACCTCTGCACTCACCTCCCTGCCCAGAACCGCTGCAAGAAATGCACCTGGGAGCAGCAAAGAATGCACCTGGGAGCAGCAAGAAATGCACCTGGGAGCAGCAAGGAATGCACCTGGGAGCAGCAAGAAATGCACCTGGGAGCAAGAAATGCACCTTGAGAGCAATAATTCTCTCTGGCTCCAGAGCCTTACCCAACACTTCTGGTGGGGAGATGTTGGGAAGGACCAGAAATTAACAGAGGAGTTGTGCAAATACACAGAAGATTTTATAGCAATGAAAGCAAGTTTTGATATAAAAGAAAAGAATTGCTAAGGCGGTTTTGCTAAGTAACTAAAAGGCAAAGAGCAAGGTAAGTTGAAAGGGAATTTTATAGTTTAGAGCAAAGGATAAATCCACTTCAAACAAAAGATGTTTTTATCAAACAAAGGATTTTCACAGGCAAATAAAAAAGCCAATGTTGAAAGTAAAAAAAAAAGATTTCAAAAATTTCCACAGCAAAAGAAGTCCCAAAATTTAACATGTAACTACTAACTCCAATAATTGGTTAATCACTAACATAATAAGGTAATTTTAGCTCACCCATGACCCACAACTACTGTAACCTTGTCTATGCAATAAACAAAATTATTGAAAGCCATTTAAAGCCTCCATCTCTCCATCAAACTCTTACAGGGAAAGAGTGCAGGAGCTGAACTGACAGGAAGTTGCTGTTCCTGGGAAGTGGAATTGGTGCTGGTATTCAGTTCTTTATGGAGCAAATGGAGAACAGGGCTCACCTAGGGGAAAATGTGCAGGAGGTTTGCTGATCCCCCTGAACTTGTCACGCTTTTCTCTGGTAACTGCACCCTGATTTTTACCTGTGCTGCACCATCCTAATGAGCTCCTAATTATCACCCATTATTCACTGCCTGGATCTTGTTTCGGGGACATTTGGGGATCTGTGACATCGATCCTGCCCTTCCTTGACAAGAGCCTCAGTGCAGCCACCAGTGCCTGGAGGTGGCCAGGGCATTCAGCAAGGCCACCAACATTGCCTGACCTGGAACAGAGCCTAGGCAGAGCAAAAGGAATAAAACAGGAATTTATTGACAGGATCCACCTTGGGCAGTGCAAGAGCCTGGCTGGGGCTACACCCAAATCAAATCCAAGATGGATCCTGGCCATGAGTTTTACACTTTTATAAGTTTTGGTTCATCTACATCTTGAGGTCAATGATCCAACCACAGCCCCAGGTTCTGAAGTCTCGGCCCCTGGCTTGGCCCTTTCCCCTTTTTGGGTAATTGTTGTCCTTGATTCTCCAGCTTGAAAGAAATTGATTTGTCACAACCCTGTGAAGAGAACTCACTAAGCTAACATGAAGTTTTAGAGTTACAAACTAAGCAGCAGAGATTCTGAAAAATATAAAAGCTAAACCCCAAGGCATCACCAAGGGCTCTCCAACATCAAACACCCACCTTGGCACTGGGGGCCTGCAGCCAACAATCACAGCAGGACCCAGGAGAGCTCATGGGGACAGGGCACCAGCTCTGGTGACAGCCCTCAGCTGGGAAAAGAGCCCAAGGACTGCAAATTTCAAACTGAATCACCTGAGACCACTGAGAGAGGCCAGCAGGAACTTGCTCTGTCTGTCCTTCTGCACCCATCTCATTTTTCCAGGTGTCAGTTATTTACTAACAATTTTTCTTAGTCAGCACTGGCCTGGCTGCCTCCTTTGGACCCTCAGCCACAGGGACCTAATAGATCCAACCCCTGAAAATGGTGATGGGCCTGGGATTGCACTGCCAGTTCCATGAAGACTCCAGGAGTTTCACTCCTGAAATCCTGAAACTCAAGTTCTCATCCCTCCCCAGGATGTGTCCCAGACTCAGTCACTGTGCCCAGACCACACCTCAAGCAAGAACCTGAGCTAGGCCTGGGCTGTGTCCTCAAAGCAGCACATTCCTGTCTGAATCTCACAGTCTGCTCCTCTGCCTGACAGAGGAAGTGAATTCCACAGCTGCAGCCAAGCTCTGCAGCCACAAGGTGCCTGGGATGCATTATTTCTGGGAAGTGCTCCTCAGCTGCCTGTGGGAAACTTTTCTGCTGTGAAAAATCTCAGGTTAGGCAACCAAAAATGGACCTTCCAGTGTTTTATGGAAATCTTGGCCAAACCCTGGGTGCTGCTACCCAAGATGTTCTCAGCTGGTGTGTGAGCCCAAAAATAGCTCAGCTCCCATCCTGTCATCGGGGCTTTGATGATCCCTGTGGATCCCTTGCAGCTCAGGGTGTTCTGCTGTAGGGGAAGTTTAGTGCTCATTCCTTTGGGACAAAGCACTTCCAAAGAAAATCATCCCCAAGCTTGTCCAGAATGCAATCCCCAGGTGCCCTTTGAGTGCTGGCAAGCTCAGTGAGCTTGGTGCTCACGGCTGGTGAAGTTTCTTTGGTGAGAACAGCATTCCCTGGGACTGCAGGAGGAATCACTTGGCTGATGTTAATAAACTGACAGATTGGGAATGGGAGCAAACAAGAGGCTGAGCCTGAAAATGCTCACCAGGCTGCAGGAGCGTTGCACGTTGTGTCAATCCACTCCATTAACTGCAAGGAAAAATCCAATTTATTCTGAGACCCAGCACAATGAATAAGTCATTTCACAGGATGGGAGCGAGGAGGACTCCTCAGAATACACTGGACAATTCAAAGAGAGCCTTTTGGCAGTGAATAATAAGTGTAGAGAGAAAAAAAAAAAAAGAAGGGGAAAAAAAGGTTCAATTTTGAGAGTGATTTTCTTCTCTCTGTTGAGCAATTTCATTTTCTCTTTACATTCTAAGTCAAGATCTGGGTTTGTTTTTTTCTTCCCCACCAGAAAAGGTGTCTGTGCTGACAGGAGCTGGCCTGGCTCACTGTGCAGTGGGGAGGGCTGTGTTCCCCACCTCTACCAATATTCACATTCTACCAATAACCTGTGAGCAGTGCCTGCTGACAGGCACAGGGGCACCCAAGGCTGACAATTTCTGTGGTGAGTCCTCAGAGGCTGAGCCATTTGCTTGATAAATTTTAATACTTGTAACACTTATTCCTTGATCCCATCAAATAGGTGGAAAGGAAAATGTTCTTGTTGACTTTAAACACCACAGGGTGTCTGCCAGAGCTCTGTGGCTGCTCAGGAGGGGTTTGATCCAGTGTGGGATCCTGAATTTCAGTGGGATCCTGCCTTTTAGTGGGATCCTGCATTTCAGTGAGATTCTGCATTTCAGTAGAATCCTTCCTTTCAGTGAGATTCTGCATTTCAGTGGGATTCTGCATTCCCAGTGGGATCCTGCATTTCAGTAAGATCCTGCATTTCAGTGGGATCCTGAATTTCAGTGAGATTCTACATTCCCAGTGGGATCCTGCATTTCAGTGGGATCCTGAATTTCAGTGGGATTCTGCCTTTCCCAACAAACACTGACCTGTTCAAACAGAGCCAGGGGCTGGAATATTGAGGGATACCCTGCAGTGCTGGTGCACATTCCCTGCTCACAGCCTCCCTGCCCTCCTGCACCCCCCGGAGCAGGAGCTGGGAATGAGCCCCAGCCCTGGCAGCCTCCGAGGGCACAGACAAGTTCCCTCACGCACACTCCTGCGTGTTTTCTGCAGATCCACCCTTAAAAGGACATTTTCTCCCAAAAGGCTGGGGCACAGCAAGCTGCAGCTCTGCCCTCGTGGTTGTACAGAGCAGGAAGAGCTGTTTTGATGTGCAGAACTCACCCCCCTGTCCCCTTTCCCATCCTTCACACTGCTCAGTTTATTGATGGATTATATAATGCCACTGCAGCTCCAGGCATGCTTTGTCCCCATCCTATTTTTAACAGCCAGCCTCTCTTTGTCCATTATTTCCTGAGCTAAAGGCCCAGGCCTCTCTGCTGCCAGAGCTGGCTGGGTTTTGCAATCTCCACTTGGAATTTAAAGCCATGAACCCGAGTCCTGATGATTTCCTGATGAGCACTGAGGAGCTCAGTGCATCCCTCTGGTCTCACACCCTGACCTGGGCACGCTTTTCCCCTCACCAGAGTTCATTTGCATGCAGCACATCAGCTGGTGACAGGTCCCAGCAGGATTCAGGGGAGGCAGGAATATTTTTAAGCAATCCTTTGGGATGAGCCAGCTTTTCCTGCACAAATGGAGGATGCTACAGGCACAGAGCAGATCTGACTCCAAAGGGATGACTGATGCTGCAGGTCTGATGCAAAGAGTTGTGAAATATCATTAGTTTTCAAAATACTGTATGATAATGTGCTAATAAAAAAGAGATCATTGCCAAGGATCTGTAACACAGCCCTGGATGCCTTTAGAGGGATAAAGGATTAATTACCAGTGATGAGGGGCCAGTGACAGTTTGTAAATTCACACTGGGGGCATTGGTTTGGGGTTTTTTTCCTTTTTTTTTTTTTTTTTAGGGTGCTGCATGCCAGAATGTAGACTGACCCTTCCCAGAGCTGTGGGGGTATCCTGAGGAACAAGCCAGTGACCTAAAAAATGCTCCCTCTAAAATAACAAAAACACAGGGTGGTTTGGGCTGGAAGGGACCTGAAATCCCACCCAGTGCCACCCCAGGGACACCTCCCAGTGTCCAGCCTGGCCTTGGGCACTGCCAGGGATCCAGGGGATCAATGCTATTGATACAGCCCAGGATGATCAATGACTGGAAAGGATAAATGGATACAGGAAGCTGGGAATGAAATCTGACAGTTCTGCAAGAGAAGTTCACTGAAATTACTGGACTCAAATCTTCTCAACCAAGGAAGAGGTTTTTTGCAGAAACACTCATTTAATTGTTGGAGAAGTGTGCAATCAGAGGTAAATTATATATTAATGGGGAATAAAGGAGAAATAACAATGAATGTCTATGGCATGATGTACTTTAAAAAAAAAATAATGACAGAGGAAAGTAGAAACACTGGGAGAAAAAGCAATGGTTGAGTCAAAAGCCAGAAATGTGTTCAGGCTTTGAAAGCATCTCCAGAATCAAAGAAAGGAAAAGATTTACATCACTGACACATTTTGTAGGAAAAAAACAAAAGAAAGCAAAACAATTGGAATCACCCCTTTTTTTTTTTTCTTCCTGATAATACATTGAAGTTTTCAGGTGCAATTTTTGGTCTGAGAAGCCAAGAGATGCTCTGGGAAAGTTCCCAGGAAGCACAAAGTGCCAATAAAGGTAATGTGGGTACAAAGACCCTAAATTTATTTACTTTCAATAATAAAATAATTATTTTTATTGGGTGAGGAAATAGATTTATTTCCAGCAAGGAGCAGTGTTTATTTCTGCCATTACAGGGATATTTACAGGGAGAACTTGTAGGAGAGGGATCCTTCAGACCTCCTGCATGGTGTTCACACTCCCCTTGTCACTCTGTGTTGATCTGAACCAAACAAAGAAGAACTAAATGGAAACAAACAAAAAAAGCTGAACCACACCAACCAACCAACCCCCCCCCAAAAAAACAAATCGAGGAAGAATTTCTCAATTTCTAGGAATGGCACTGCCACAAACAGGCCCCAGCCCAGGATTTTAGAAGTCACCAGCTACAATTTTTCATCAGCTGCATTATTTTATCCCTTGTGTCTCCACTATTCAATAAAAACCAGGGAAAAACTCCTGAGTGAGTCCCTGTGGGCCCACTCAGCCTGGGGCTCTGGGACCCCCTGGTTTGCCCAGTGGCAAACTGGGAGAACTGGGAGAGAATTTGGGCAAACCCTCCCCGTGTCCATCATCACTGTGCAGGTAAATGATGTCCTGGTCAGGGAGTGAGCCCAGCCCAGCAGTGCACAGAAGAAACAATGATTTGTTATCAGGACAATTCCTTTTCCCTGCACCCTGTCGTTATTTCCCAGCCATTTTTACAGTGAAGGATGTTTTACAGTGTTTTCACGCTGTGGTTTTGTTGTGGACATTGAAAATGTAAACAGGCTGTGGGGTGGGAGCTGGGGTGAGTGCAGGTGTGGATTTAGGAGGGGCAGACAGAGCCTCAAAATTACTGAAGCTGGAAAAGACCTCCAAGATCATCATTAGCCCAGTGTCACTAAACCAAGTGCCACTTGTGTTCATGGTTTGAACCCTTCCAGGGCTGATGACCCCACCACTGCTTGTTCCAGTTCTTGACCACTCTTTCAGTGAATAAATTTCCCTTAATATCCAACCTGACCCTCCCCTGGTGTGTCCAAAGGTGGCCAACACACCTGGTAAATAAGAGAATGTCTCTTTCTTGCTTTCCTTAGCATAGATTTTTAAATTATTAAAAATGCTTTCTATTTAAATTAATTAATAGTAATTAAAATTATTTGAAACTCCTCCTGTTAAAGCTTCCTTGATCCTATCTGCAGACCAGGCTGTCATGCTGGAGGATTCCTCTGCTCTCCTGGGCAAGCACAGATGTGGCAGAGCCTGGTTCCAGCTGCCTGCTGCAGCTGGAGCAGGATGGACCCTGGCACTGCCACAGCTCAGGGGGCACCCGGGGGCTCTGCCAGGCTGGACTGGGCAGGCTGGGCTCTGCCAGGCTGGGCTCTGCCAGGCTGGACCGACTCCTTCAGGCACCTCTTGCCAAGGAAAAGTTTGGGGAGACAGAGGCAGCTGAGTGCAGGAGGGAGCCTGGCCCACGAGCAGAGCTCCTGGGGAGCAGGTTTGGGATCTCCTCGAGGGGAACACTCCTGCAGAGAGCAGGCAGAGACACCTCCCTGCACAGAGACAGCTCTGAGCACCCAGTGCCTCCTCCAGGAGCACCCAGCGGCTCCTCTCAGCACCCTCCGAGGGGTGGCTGTGCCAGGGGCTGCTGCAATGGGCGTTAGTGCCCAGGAATGCTGGCTGGGGTAGCCAGGAGGGAAGGTGCAGCAGCATGAGTTCACAGGGAAGGTATGATGAGGTCACCTGGATTTATGAGAGATGAGCAGGGCCCTGAGCTCTGAGTCAGGGCTGGAAAAGCACCTGAGAGGAGGGAGAGAGCAAGGCACGGCCCTGGACCTCCAATTTCTGCACAGAACTGCCCAGGAGAAAGGGAAACTGAGCTGGAGGGACACGAGGATGCTGAAGGGTCAGCAGGAGCAGCTTGGGGCACTGGGTGTGTGCAGCTGGAGCAGAGCACACCGAGGGCAGAGCTCAGGGATCTGCAGCTCCTTCCTGGGACAGGGACAGCAGCCAGGGACAGCTGGAGCTGGGCCAGGGCAGGCTCAGGCTGGGATCAGGGAAAGGTTCTTCCCTCAGCCAGAGGGTGCTGGGCACTGCCCAGGCTCCCCAGGGAATGGGCACGGCCCCGAGGCTGCCAGAGCTCCAGGAGCGTTTGGACACCGCTCAGGGATGGACAGGGGGGATTGCTGGGGGGCTGGGCAGGGTTTGGATTTGGGATTGATCATCCCTGTGGGTCCCTTCCAGCTCAGGATGTTCTGTGGCTCCAAGATCCTAAGCTCAGGTCCCAAGGGGAAGCTCAGCTACAAGAGATCTGAAGCTTTGAGGAAACCTCTGAGCTCAGCCCCATCATTCACAGGAACTCCAGACTCACTGCTGGCTCCCTGCTTTAGCAAACTCGTGGAAAATGAGAAATGTTTCAGAGTCCCTCAGTTACAGCTGTCATTGTGGCTCCACAGTGACCCCATGCCCAGGCTGTCCTTGTTCCCTGTCCTGCAGGGAAATCCCACTGCCCCAGGAGCTCTGCTGCTGTCACACTGGCACTGCTGGCTGTCCACACCCAGCCAGGTGTGGACACTTTCCATCCTTTCCTGAAAAAATCTGAGCCTCCTCCAGCCCACAGTGTGAAATCTGGGGCAGGTAACGTGCTGTGGGTCCGGCTGTGTTTGGGATTTGCTGCCAGCCTGGAGTTTGGGTGCTGGAAAATTCAGTGTGCTCATCATCCTGTGGTAACGTGTCACAGTGGAGAATCCTGTGGGCAGCACGTGGGGAAATGATTATTTAATGTGAAACCAAGATTAGGAGGTGTTCCCACAAAATATTCCTGCTCAGCCAGGGGAAATGAGATCACCTGGGACAGTCCATGGCTTTGTGTCTGAGTGTAAATCAAGGGGTTTCTGACAGTGGTTGATCAGTCTTACTGTTCCCTCCTTTCCAGTGTTTCCTAACTTGGATTTTAACTCCAGCCACTGGAAATTTGAATTACACACTCATCTGCTCTAATGCATCACCAACCAGTCCAGTCAACCTCAGAAAGACCAAGGTTTGGGGGTTGCTGGCAGCTGAACCTCCAGATGGGAGATGGCACTGGAAAGTGCCTCAGAACTACTTGAAAAATAAATCTTTCAAAGATCTACCCCAGCAGTGTTGACTTGAAACAACTGATGCTGGTTGCAGCTCCAGAGACCCATGACATAAGATCTTAACAGCCTTGGGATCCCTCCAGCATTGTTGGGCAAGTGGTTCAGCAGAATCATAAAAAAAATTGTGTTTGGTGATGTCTGGGAGAGCCTTGGCACGAGAACCCAGCCCCTGGCCACGCTCAGCCTTGGCAGAGACAATTCCAACAGGGCTCTGGGGCAGGGGAAAGACTCTCCAGAGACCTGGGGGTCGAGGGAAATTGTGGAGCAGAGTGTGTGCAATGAGTGAAAAAACATCCTCAGAGAAGCATAAGAAAATATAAGCATATTAATATAAAAATGAAAATAAAAATAGAAGCATATGAAAAATAAAATTGAGGGGAGCAGCCCAGGGAAAACAGGCTCAGAGCACTGCACAACCGGGGCTGTCAGCAGTTTTGCTGATATTGTTTTTCCCAGATCCATGGGACAAATCCAGGCCTCCCTGCTGGGGGGTGACCCTCTGCTCCCCTCCCTGCTGGGGAGGATTTTCCATCAGCACTGATGCCCCCGGGGCCAGAGAGGCCAATACAGTTACATAACCATGGTGTGGTCAGCTGAGGCTTCCAGGGATATCTCCAGAGGCATCCCAGGCACTGGATTAAATCCCACTGGAGTAAATCCAATGCTGGTGATGAAATGGGAAACTCTGTGGGCACAGGGATGGCACCAGCCCCTGCTGAGCCACTTCCCTCCAGGACTCAGGGCTCTTTTTAAGGTGTGAGATGATAAAAACGTTGTTTTTGGCAGTCAGGGAACTTGAGGCATCAGCTGAAGTCACCTGGGACACAGCAGGGGCTGGGAGAGCTCCAAAATCGTGGGGCCACAGCAGGAGGAGCAGAGATGTGCCCGTGTCTCTCTTGGGCTGTTGGTGGCTCAGGGGAGTGTTTGTGGTTCCCCCTTTGCTCTGCCATAAAAGGGCAGGGAGGGGCAAGGTCCCTTCTCCCACTGGAGACAACATCTCCCCTTTCCTCAAAAAGGGGGCAGGATAGAGGAAAATCCTCTTTTTTGAACATTGAGAGCAAAGATGAAGTCAGGAGAGACAGAATCCCTTCCTCTCCTTCATCTGGGATCTTCTCTCACCAAAGTGGGACAGTGTGTGGCTTCTTTAGCCACAAGGAACTGGTCCTGGGCTTGCTTTAGCCACAAGGAACTGGTCCAGTGGCCTCTTGGTGGAGGAGACAAAGCAGAGAAACCAGAGATGAGCCCCAGCTGTGCTGGGGGGCAGCTGCTACTTGAGATGTGACCTTGTCAGGGAGCAGCTTCTGGAGTTGTGGCTCATCTATGGAGTGGAAAATATCGGTGGGAGAGATGCTGGAACCCTCCTTGGAGCTCCACAGAGGGAGGAGGTGTTCTAGAGGGAAGGTGGCCAGCTGGGATGTTCTAGAGGGAAGGTGGCCAGCTGGGATGCTCTTTTCTGTCTCAGAGGCCAAAGATTTTCCTGGGCTGCTCCAGCTCCCCTCAGCTAGTGAATCCAGGGGTCTCCTGGACGTGGGATGATATCCAGGAACCTCTGTGAGATTTGGGAAAAAGACTGAGCAGAAAGTGCCCGGAGTCCTTCAGAGCCCACTCCGGACAAAAGCGTTCATGGAATTTCATGGATAGTCACCTTCACCTCCTTTCTTTACCTTCCTTTCTTCCCCAGTGTTCCAAAAAAAACAAACACCCCCCACCAAAAAAAAAAAAAAATCTGCAAATTGTGGATGTCTCCAGGATCAGGACTGAGCCCTCCTTATCCGAATTTCTGGGACGTTTCCCCCTCCAGCCCAGGCATCCCTGCGGGTTCCCGGGACTCTGCTCTCATCCCACACTGCCCTCTCATGGAGCAGCTCAGCTCTGCCGTGCCCGGGTTGCTCTGCAGGGGCAGCGGGATGGGGATTCACCCGCGCTGGGCTCTGGGGCTTTGGAAGTGGGGAGTCCTTGGCCAGATGCCACCAAGGGAGGTGGCACCAGCAGCTCGGTGCTGTGCCTGTGCCACAATTCCTTCAGCTGTGTTTGGTTCTGGGAACAAGGAGCCCAGGACAAGGGTGGGACAGTCCAGCTGGACATGCCAAGGGCTGATACCAGAGCAGAACCACCTGAAAGATGGAAAAATTGAGAAGGAAGGGCCCTGTCCTGGAAAACACAGGGGAAGGCTACCTGAGGGGTTGATAATTTGCCAGGCTGGAAGTTCCTGGGAGCTGCAATCAGGTTGGCTCCCCTTTCCCAAGAGAAACACTCAGTGCCAGGAGATCCCTGAGCACAGAGACAGCAGGGGAGAGGATGGGGGGCAGCACCTGAGCAGGACATGGGGCTGCAGGCACCCTAAGGTCCCTTCCCACCCCAATTTCCCCCATTCCCATGAGCTGTGCCCACAGTCCCTGCACTGGGATCAGCTGAGGTGGCCTCACAGAGTAGGTGGTGTGACAATTTTCTGGGGAGGAAACTATTTTCTGATGTTTGGGGAAGTTTGAGACTCTGCTGGGAACAAGGACAGGGCCAGGTGGACACTTGGACACCTGAGGGACAGCAAGGAACAGTGAATGAAAGAATTTGATTTGCAGGTTCCAGCTGATGAATATTTCACTTTGTGCAGGCTCCTTCCTCTTGCTAAGGCAGGACAGAGGAGATGTGGCAGAAGAAAGGGGAGAAATGACAGACTTTCACTCAGGGCTGCTCAGGAGTTTTTCTTTTAATGGGAAGAATTCAAGAAGCTCTGGAAACTCTTGGAGCTGACAGCAAAGCTGTCCCACCAGGGGCTCCAGGGGCTGTCAGCTCTCAGCTCTGCTGCTTGGAGGAGAGGAATTTCAGCTGCTCTGAGGACAGGATGGATTCCAGGCTCTTGGGCCCCTCTCCCACTGGGGTCAGAGTTTTCATTGATGTAATGGGAAAGCTTTTCCCCTTCAGATGCATTTTTAATGCCTGCATCACAGAGGCACAGCAATGAGGGATGGGAAGCACCTCACGGGGCTGTGCCTGTGCTCAGCCAGACCACAGAGCGAGGCGGGTCCAGGACATTCCTGGCGTGCTTCATGCACTGCCCACGAGTCCTGCAGCCAAGCAAAGTGATTCATTTGGGCACTACTCAAAGTGTCCTCTGCTCCCATCTGAGTCTTCATTTCCAGGGAATCATTAAAATCTCTATCATGAAGAGCTGTTTCCCTTTTCTAATTTCAGAGCACCTGGAGCTGAGGCAGCTGCAGCTCTGCTGCCCTGCCAGGTGCTGTCCCTGCCCTGCCACCCCTGTCCCTGTCACTGTCCCAAGCACTCCCACGTCTGCTCAGAGCCCAGGTGAGGTTGGAGCAGTTCCCTTCTGCCCACACCTCATTCTGCCACTCCTGGACACCTCCCTTCCCACCAGCTCTGCTGGCCCACAAATGGCTCTCCCTCAGAGAACCCTCCCTCGTGCACTATTTTATTTTTATTTTTATTTTTATTTTTATTTTTATCCAGCACTATTTCAATAAAATGCAGCAGATGTTGATGGAGTTTTGCCCTTCTAAAAGCTGAGAGCTTGCTGGCTGGCTGGACTGATGTCTCATGAAGGTTATGTGCTGCCTGGCACAGGGGATTCCTGATTGGAGCCCAGGAAACAGCCTGGGCACAGTGACTTTGTCAGAGAGAGTCACAACTGTCCCTATGGATGGTGTTTGAGCAGATTTTATTCTTATCAAAGCTCTGAAAACCTCTCTGCCTGGCCTGAGCACTATCCCTGCCCCTTTTCCCTCCAACCATTGTCCCAGAGCCAATGTGGTGAGTCTGGCACCACTCAGGGACCTCAGAGTGAGCAAAACCTCCTTTGGGGCTTGGACTAACCCTGGGCCTGTGCAGAAATGAGCCTCAGGCTGGCATTTGGCAGGAGCAGCCCTGGGGAACAGCTGAGTGCTCGGTGAGGTAATTCCACCCAGCAGCTCAAAGGTGAGGCCATAAAGGAAACCTTTGGCCAAGCCCAGAGGACCCAAGAGCCAAATCCTCCAGGATCACAGAGAGACAGGAACTGCTCAGGGCAGCTGTAAATTCTCTGCTGGAAAGGACGTTCAAAGAAAGCATCTGGAAGATCAAAGGCAGAGCCATAAAGGTGAACTCTGTCCCTGTCCCAGCACTGCAGCCTTGGCCCGGTGCACACAGAGGGAACACTCAGGGGGAGAGATGTCAAGGAGACAATAAATTAATATTTATCCATCATCTGCACCCTTCTGTCAGAAGAAGGCTCTGTGCACACTTAGGACAGCACAGGGATGTCCTGAGTTCCTGGTGTGCCCTCCCCAGGGAGCTTCACCTGCCCACCCTGCCCACCCTGCTGGCAGCTCCAGCCTTGTTCTCCCTGCACTCTGGGGCAGGGTCTGGGATGGTGCTGCAGGGCTGGGCCCCCCACCCCTGCCAGGCTTGGAACAGCCTGGGACAGCAGGGATGGGGGGGGATGGGATGGGATGGGATGGGGTGGGATTTAAGGTCCCTTCCAACCCAAACCAACCTGGCATTCTGTGATCCCAAGGAAAACTCTCATTGCCATTAAAGCCCATCCTGTATCCAGAAGGTTCCATGGCCATGCCAAGGCCTGGCTGGGCTGATGGGAACAGAGCCATTCCCTGCTGGCCACGACCTGGGCACGGGGAGCTGTGGTGAGCCTGCTTTGTTCCCACTGGGCTCTCAGATAAGTAATCTCTCCTGAGACCTGATAAATAGGATTTCAAATGAGGGAAGGAATTGAATATTTTTTTCTCCTGCTGCAAAGTTCAAAGGGCTTGTGTGGGACCTCAAAGGTGCTTCACCCTGCCCACCCTGTCCCATCCCAGCTCCAAGCTTGCTCTCTTTGTATTTTGGGGCAGAATCTGGGATTCTCCACCCTGTACTCTGAGAAGCAAACACAGGAGCAGGTGTCTCACTGAGCACCTGGAGTGATGCACGACCCTCCTGGGCAGGACTCTGCCCCTGTGCTCCTCAGAGAATGCTCTGAGCACCTCCCAGCACCATTTTGGGTGGCTCACGTGTGAGTGAGTGACTAAAAATACCGATCTGTTCAAATGTGAGCTGGTGTCAGATGGCACCTCCAACTGGGAGCTGGGAATCCAACGCCAACAGTGCTGAAGGAGGGATTTGCCATCAGGAGAGAAGGGGCTGAAGTCTGCTGCCTCAACTCCCACAGAGCCCAGGAAAGGCAAAAAACACTTGAAAATACCTTTGCAAAGAGAGCCCTGCTGTAGATGCAGCTCCTTGTTTTCCAAGGCTTGTCCCAAAGCACAGACACGCTGAATGTTGTTTTTGAGATGTAAATTGCATTTAGCTTTCAGAATAATTTAAATATATAAATACTGCTGAAGAAAACATACAAAATGTTGTTTTTAAGGGTGTCAAAAATAAATATTCACCACCTAGATGTGAGGTTGAACACGTCTGAACATGGAACTTTCACACAAGCTGGTGTTGATGGTCCCTGGGACAGGGACAGGGACAGCTGGAGCTGGGCCAGGGCAGGCTCAGGCTGGGATCAGGGAAAGGTTCTTCCCTCAGCCAGAGGGTGCTGGGCACTGCCCAGGCTCCCCAGGGAATGGGCACGGCCCCGAGGCTGCCAGAGCTCCAGGAGCGTTTGGACACCGCTCAGGGATGGACAGGGGGGATTGTTGGGGGGTCTGGGTTGGACTGGATGATCCCTGGGGGTCCCTTGAGCTCAGGATGTTCTGTGATTCTGTGATTCTACAAATGCCCCACCCACAGCTCACCCTGAGCACTCAGACTCCCCACAGGAATTCATTAATTCATTAATTACAGCTCTGAGCTGATGTTTGCTGTGAGCTGAGGCACCAGAGGACAGACCTGCCATTACGCAGGGACTTGTGCTTGGTGACAACTTTGTCACCTGTTCCATTTGCTGGATAAAGCTCTCCCCATGCCAGGCTGCCAGGGTGTCTCCCTTTGAGTGCCCAGTGCCCCAGGGATGGCAGGGGCAGTGCTGGACACGGGGCTTTGTCACCAGGACCTTCCCTGGGTGACACCTGCAGAGTCCAGCACACCCTTGTGCAGGAGCAGCTGGAACAGCCCCCAGGGATGGGAACTGTTGAGGATTCCCGACTTGCCATGGATGGCACAGGGCACTTGGTGCCTCAGAGCTGTGTCCAGGGACCTGCTCTGCAGTTAAGATGCCCAGACCTCACATCTGGGGACATCTGAGATGTTGGCCATGAAGGTGTCACCATCCCGTGGGACAGGGACAGCCTGTGCTGGGGTTTCTGTGTGCCCTGCACACACCCAGGTGAGGAAGAGGAGCAGGAACACCCGTGGGGTGGCTGTCCCTCAGCAGTGGGGCTGAACCTCCATTCCCCAGCAGATAGGACTGTGCTCCTTGGCTCCCACCCTGATAACAGCCGTGCCCTTTGGCTCTCTCCTTCCCTTCAGTTTCACTGGAAAAGGAGTTGTTGTTCTTCCTTCCTCACCCCAGGAGGGTGCTGAGGGCTCTGCTGTCCTGAGCCCCAGAGCCCCGAGCTCTGCTGGTGCCCAGATCAGACAGAAATCTCCATCTGTGTCCCCTGATGGGCTCTGGATATTCAACCCATTCCTCACCTTCAGGAGCTCAGTTCTGTGTCCAAAAAATGGCGTTGGAAATGAAACATTAAATTATTTCACTGGCAAATACTGGGTGAAGTGTTTCAATAATTAAAGTCTGCTGTAGCAGGCTGGGTGCACCAGCACACATCCATGGATTCCCAGAATCCTGGAATCCCTGACTGCTTTGGGTGGGAAGGGACCTTAAAGATGGTTCAATCCCACCCCTGCCATGGCAGGGACACCTCCCACTGCCCCAGGTGGCTCCAAGTCCTGTCCAACCTGGGACACTTCCAGGGATCCAGGGGCAGCCACAGCTGCTCTGTGTCCCCTGCACTGTTCCCTGCTGTTCCACCCTTCCCAGAGAGAAATATCTCAGCCACTGATGGACAAAACACATTTGTAAAATCTCAGCAGCATTTAGATATCAGCAGAAGGCAAAATTCCCTTTGAGGCTTTAGGGAAATTTGAAAGTGCCTTGGAGGTCGCTGAGTTTGGTGCCACTGAGGTCTCCCAGTGTGGACTTGGTACCAGAGCCAGTGGCTGATGTCCAGTTTGAAATTACTCCTGCAAAAGAACCCACAGCCTGACAGTGCCCAAATATGCTCTGGCTTCTCTTCAGATGGTTCTGTGGAACACCAGTGGTCTGGCAGCATCCACAGCCACATTTTGTGGATGTGAGGATGGCCCCTGGATCCCTGGGAGAGTCCCAGGCCAGGCTGGACAGGGCTTGGAACCAGGGACAGTGGGATGTCATGGCAGGGATGGGATGGGATGGGGTGGGATGGGATAATGGGATGGGATGGGATGGGATGGGATGGGATGGGGTGGGATTTAAGGTCCCTTCCAACCCAAACCAACCTGGCATTCTGTGATCCCAAGGAAAACTCTCATTGCCATTAAAGCCCATCCTGAATCCAGAAGGTTCCATGGCCATGCCAAGGCCTGGCTGGGCTGATGGGAACAGAGCCATTCCCTGCTGGCCACGACCTGGGCACGGGGAGCTGTGGTGAGCCTGCTTTGTTCCCACTGGGCTCTCAGATAAGTAATCTCTCCTGAGACCTGATAAATAGGATTTCAAATAAGGGGAGGAATTGAATATCTTTTCTCCTGCTGCAAAGTTCAAAGGGTTTGTGTGGGACCTCAAAGGTGTTGCTCAGTTTACTTTGAACCCAGAACAGGAACTAAGAATGATCCCATGCTGATTACCTTGAGGCTTTGTGTCTCCATGCCCTGGCTCTGAGTGCCTGGAGTACTGAGCTGCCTTTAAATGAACATATTGAGGTTGTAGGAGCAACATTCTGCAAGAATTTGGGGCTGGAGGTCACTTTATTCTGCACCGTGGTTTGATGAACTGACCCCCTCCATCAGGATTATAGAATGTAGAGGAAAAAAGTCATCCTAAAATGAAACATCAAAATATATCACTGACAAAAAATGGGCAAATGGGCAAAATGCCACCCAGAGCAGCTGTGGCTGCCCCTGGATCCTGGAATAGTCCAAGGCCAGGATGGGGCTGGGAGCACCCTGGGACAGTGGGAGGTGTCCCTGCCATGGCAGGGGGTGAAACTGGATGGGATTAAAGGTCCCTTTCCACCCAAACCATTCCATGATTCTATGAATAGACCCAGATTTTCCAGGAATTATTTCCTCTGAGATTCCTTTGTCTCCACTAGAAACATTTGCAACCTTAAATCTAAGTTCAAGTAGAGATCTTTTGTGGATTTCCTTGGTTATTTTCCCCCTCAGGAGCTGAGAGGCAGAATAAGGGAATATGATTTTTGATAGAAAATGCTTGAAGATTCATTTTCACACCTTCCTGGGCTGAGAGGAAGAGGTGACACCGTCCATGTCCCCCAGACAGAACTGTCCTTGTGGCTCAGATCAGGGGCCCAGGGCTCTGTCTCTGAGCCCAGACTGAAGGCAGATCTTTCCCACTCCTCAAAGGCAGCTTTTCCATCCTCTGCACTATTCCCTTCACCTTCCTCTGTCTGAGTCACCCTCTCTGTGCTCAGCCTGCTGCTGTTTCAGGGACACTGCCCTGCCAGGCCAATTCCTCCCATTCTGGCAGCATTTCTGCTCTTTTTGGGAAAGCCAGGCCTCAAAGGCCATCTCTTCACTGCATGATGAGTCTGTCCCTTCTCTCTGGTTGTGTTTTGTTGGCCATGTGCCCTGCACGGAGCATCACTCGCTCTGCCTGTGCTGCCCAGCCCTCCCTGAGACCATTCCTCACCTTCTGCTGCCCTCACACAGCACATCCAACATTCTGAGTGCCAAAAATGCCCCAAACGCCCCTGAGCTGCCCCTGAGAGGAGCCCAACCTTGACCTGGCAGTGTCCCTCACTTTTCCATGCATGGTGGCAGAATGATCAGCCCCAGGAGACCCCAGTGAGCTCATCAGCCTGAGCAGCACGAGGTGACAGCTCCATGTGCCCTGTCCCCTCCCTGTCACAGCCAGGGACAGCACAGCAGTGGCTGGAAAAGGTGGGACAGGGGAATTCAGGGGACATGGAACCGATGGGGAGCCAGATTTTGGGTTCCTTACAACAGGAACTGGCCTTAATGGCCATGACCAACCTCACCTGGGTGCCACCCACACCCAAGGCTCTCACCCAGCCCTGTGTGGCCATGGGGGACCCTCATGGGCCACTTCTGGTCACCCAGACCCACGGGCTCAGCCCAGCCTGAGCAGCAGTGACCCCCATGGCAGGGTCCAGCCCCTGAGGGTCCAGCCCAGCCCAGCCATGGGGGACCCTCATGGGTCACTTTTGGCCACCCACACCCAAGGGTCCAGCTCAACCCAGCCCAGTTCTGGCCATCCTGGCCATGGGGGACCCTCATGGGTCACTTTTGGCCACCAATACCCAAGGCTCCAGCCCAGCCCTGCCCACAGGGGACCGTCATGGGTCACTTTTGGCCACCCACACCCAAGGGTCCAGCTCAACCCAGCCCAGTTCTGGCCATCCTGGCCATGGGGGACCCTCATGGGTCACTTTTGGCCACCCACACCCAAGGGTCCAGCCCAACCCAGCCCCAGGTGGCCATGAGTGACCTCTATAGAAAAGTCACTTTTGGGCATTCTGACAATGCTGGGGCCTCAGCCTGGGCTCAGCCAGGACAGGATCAGCTCATCCCAACCTATCAACCCCTCTGGCACCTCCTGCTCCATCCTCTTTTGGTGTCAATTAAGCAAATTTGCTTTAAAAAACCCACACTGCATTTAAAAACTAAAAAAAATATTCTGAGGAGGAAGAAAAACAGTTTTTCTGGCCTCATCTGCCTCATGTTATTTTGAATCTAATGAGGTTTACAGATGGATCTTCCTGTGACAGATGAAACTGAAGTGACTGAGAAACCAGGGCCAGAACACACGAGGAGCAAATTTTGTCAGGCATTTCCAAAATCATGTCTGTGCTTTCCAGGGTTACCTGTTATCTTCTCTTAGCACAGGGGGCACATGAAATGGGATTTATAAGGGGCACTTTGGCAGCGTCCCCCAATAAAATCTGAGGACAGGAGAGAGTTTTTTAAGCTCTTTAGGACTCCAGTCTGCTGCTCTCCACAGCCACAAGATTGTCCTGCTCAGAGCAAGGAAAAGGCAAGGAAAGGGTTAAAATGCCCATCCTAAGGAGCTTGCCTGGGACAAGGGAGCTTCCACCTCTTATTTTTATCCCCCCTCACCCTCAGATCTCTGGTGGTACAGCAGGACCAGGGGGGATATTTTGGATTCCCTTTGGCCTGTGGATTTAAAGGAAGGGGGAAGTGCAGCTGACCCTCAGAGCGGTGATTTCTGCCTGTCAGTGCCACTTGAACCTGGCACCCTTGGGGTTAAACTCTTCCTGGAAGCACCTGCAGGAACATGGGCAGTGCTCTGGTGTTTCCACAACCTTCCCCTGACACACTTTTATTTTTACTCCGGTGCTAATGGGGGTTACCAGTGCTGGCAGCTCCTTCAGCCAGGGGTGTCCCATCCTGCTGACCCAAAATCTTCCCTCTTTGCTTTCCCAAGAGGGAAATGCTGTTTTTGTGGGTGTCCAGCCTGGCAGCCCCTCTCCCTGCCCTGTTCCACCACGCTGTGTCCACACTGGGTGTGTCTGAGCATCCTTTCACATTCCTTTGTCTTCAGCAGCCCTGTGCAGCTGTTGGGTCACAAAGAGAGGGGGGAAGCCCAGAGATCTCCACTGGGGTGGGATGGTGGTGCCTGCTGGGCTCGGGGATGTGGATCTGCAGCTCAGAGTTGTGTGGCTGAGCACAGAACTGGGCTCAGGAGGGATTGGAAGGGACAGTCCTGAGCTGGGAGGTGACACAGTCCACCAGGGGAAGGTCTGGGTGCCCCATTGCTCAGGATGAACCCAAATCATTGAGCTAATTGGTCTTAGAATTAAGAGTTAGACATGCTTAAGGGATAAAAGGGTTTTTATCTTGGTATTTAATAAGGATTTTTATGGTGTAACAATTTGTTAAGGTGGAATATGCCAGAATGTATACACTGGTAGATTGTGCACACCATTTGGTGCAGATTTTGTGTGCTCACAGGATCTAAATCCCTTTGGAACTGGGACTGCAATTGTTATTCTCCCAGATTCCTACTTTAGACTTGATCCAGTTCAGCAGTCAGTGTTTGTGACCCTGGCTCTGTGTCCAGCCCAGCCACCCCTGACTGAGGCAGGAGCCCCACTGGGTGCTGGGATGTGACCATGGAACCTTTGCAATTCCTACAGCCAGCCCTCCCCAGCCAGCTCCCAGTGACCAAGCAGCTCCTCCCCAGCTCTGCTGGTTTGAAAATCCCAGTCCTGGCCCTGCTGAGGCACATGATGGAGATGTGCAGGACACAAACTCCTGTCTGCTGCCAGCCCAGGCAGCTGGACTTGTTTTAACAAACTATTCTCCATTTATAAATGGAGAAAGTGCCCCCACTCTCACTGAGGGTTTGCTGGGTTGTTTTGCTCACCCCAGGGACCTGTCAGCAGTCACACACAACCCTGAGAACATCCCACCTGCCCCTGCTCCCTGAAAGTGAAGGATGAACTGCAGGGCAGCAGGAACATCAATCCCAGGATTGGTAAGGTTGGAGAAGACCTTAAAGGTCACCAAGTCCAACCACCACCACCCTGCTCACCGTGTCCTCAACACATCCACAGGTTTTTTGAACATTTCCAGAGATGGTGACTTCACTCCAATGTTTTACAGCCCTTTCCATGAAGAAATTTTTCATAATATCCGAATTGAACCTCCCATGGCACAACTTCAGGCCGTTTCTTCAATCTGTGACTAAACAATTTTTCACCCAGCCCAGAGCTCTCAGTGCCACATCCAGGAATTGCTGGGACACTCCATGGGGACTCCAAACCCTCCCGGGCAGTTCCAATCCCTGCCCCCCCTTTCCATGGGGAAATTCCTGCTGCTGTCCCCCCTGAGCCTCCCCTGGCCCAGCCTCAGGCGGTTCCCTCTCCTCCTGTCCCTGTTCCCTGGAGCACAGCCCGACCCCCCGGCTGTCCCCTCCTGGCAGGGAGTTGTGCAGAGCCACAAGGGCCCCCCTGAGCCTCCTTTTCTCCAGGCTGAGGATCCTTGCAGAGCTCAGCTCGGGGCTGGAGCTGCTGGCAGAGCAGGAGTTGGAGGGAACAATCTGTTCTGTCTGCATCTGTGGGAGCAGAGCTCTTTGATCATCACTTGTGGTTATTGGGAGCTGGGTCTGGCCTGGTTGTTCCTCCTGAGCTCTGCAGCCAAATCATTCACCCTGCTGCAATATTGACTGGCACCCACTCCTCCGTCCTGGTTTCTAGGAAATCATTTGTTATTCATAATGACTTGATGATTATTGGGAGTGAGATGATGTTCTCTGGAGAAAGGTGCCAGATTTCAACACTGCCAGAAATGTTCTCCTTCCTGCTGGGATTTGGATGTCAAACTGTCAGAAATCCTGTTTCACTCCAGTGTTTGAGGCAGATCTTCTTACCCACATGTTCAGAGGGACCCTTGTCCCAGTAACTGGATCACTCCACTCTACTCCACTGCAGTCAAACACCCAGATGAAAGCTGGAATAATTTTAGCACCAGAGATTTGGCTTTGACATTGATAAAAGCTAAAGGTTGCTGTTAAGCAGAGTTATCTGACTCAGAAAGCAGCAAGGAACCCACACTGTGGATGTGGAACAAGTCTGCCTTGTTCCTCTCTGCCTTAATCCCCTTTTAATGAGAAGCACACCAAAAAAAGCAAGGATTTTTTATTTTATTTTTGGGGAGGGGGTGATATCTTTCCTCTGATAAATGAGCAGAAAAGAACTTGTCAGCTCTTGGACACCCAGGCTTCTTTCACGTCTGCTTCCGTGTCTGAAAGTTTGTCTGAATTTTCTCCTGCTGCTTTTGGTCTAATTGAAGATTTTATCTGTCCTGACAAACCTCGCCTATCTTGTACTCTTTCGCCTCCTTATCTGTAGAACAACTTGCATTTAACAAGAACAAGAAACACGGGCATCCATACCTGGCATTCCCAAGAATAATAATGGCACTTTCTAGACAAATACATTTTTGGATAAAGGGCTTTGCTTGGCCAAAGTCTGGTTCTCTAGACAAGACCAGCAAACCTTCTGTGGTGGCTTTGTGAAAACATCATTAATCAGCAGAGATTAGCAGTCAGCAAATTCCTTGTTCAGATAGAAACCCTGGGCTGTGAATGTGCCCATTCAGGGCTGGGGGGGCTCAGCACCTCCTGCATCTTCCTAGAGCTCAGCAGCTGCTCAGAACCAGGATTTAAACCCCAATTAGAGCCCGTGCAAAATCCCCCTTTTTAACTCAATAATGTGTAATAGGCTCAGCTGGGATTGCTTTGTTTGTCTGGGCTGTTTTTTTTAGTATCATCCTCTTTAAAATCCTTTTAAATCCATTTCCAACACAGCCTCTCTGTCTGAGGAGATCCAGGGGGCCAGGACAGGGCTCTGCTCACCCTCAGAGCCAGGGGAGGGCTCAGGGATGACAGGAACTCCCAGGCAGGTTGGGATTGGGATTGGGATCATGCTGGGTTCATCCCCAGCAGGGAGGACACCTGCCTTTGGGTCAGCCTGGTTTGTCTGGGGGCACAAACTGAGCTCTGGCCCTCAAAGCTGCATCCCCATTTCTTTATGGAAAGAAATTCTTCTTCTCTCTCAAGCATTGGAACAGGCTGTGAGGGCACAGGGGGAGTCCCCAGCCCTGGAGGGGTTTGAAAACCAGGTGGCTGTGGGGACATGGGTCAGTGGTGGCACCTGGGGATGTGGGTCAGGGCTGGCCTTGGCACTGCTGGGGAACAGCTGGACTGGACCATCCTAAATCCTAAATGTCCCTTCTAGGATTCTGGGATTGCTGTCTCCAGAAGGGGAACCCACAATCTTGACTCATTCAGCAGAACAAAGACTCAAATCTTTGTAAATAAACCAGGGGTAGGGGATCAAGAAGGTTTGCAAAGTGATTAAACTTGAGGACTGCAGTGATGCCAGATGAGTACAAACACCTCAGGAATTCCAGGAGGTTTCCTTCCCTCGGGAATTCCAGGAGTTTCCCTTCCCTGGGGGTGCTGGAGAGGTGAGGGACCCACTCTGAGGCAGAGCTTGGCTGGTTCCTGCAGAAGGTCCTGGAAGGAAAGGACCAGGGGAGCAGGGCAGGTCCTGGAGCCTGCAGAGCTCAGTGTGCAATGGGTGTGATTTGCACCCAGCTTGGAGCTCCGGGGGTGTCTGTGCACATCAGGGTGGTGAGGATGGGCACTGAAAGGGTGGTCAGGACTGGCACAGGCTGCCAGGGCAGAGCTGGAGCCACCAGCCCTGGAAGTGCTCAGAAAAAAGGGGAGGTGGCACTTTGTGATCTGGGATTCAGTCAAACATTGGATCTTGGAGCACTTTTCCAATCTTTCCAATTTTTTGGAAGCCAGATTATTTGGATTTGGATGTCCCTGCTTTCCTTTCTTGTCTTTTTAACTCCCCACCACGCAGATTTAAAACGTGGGAAGAGCAGAGCTCAGCTCTCCACACCCCCACAGGTGAGAACTGAAATGCAGAAAAGCAGAAATTCCTTGCAAGAGATTTTCTCTCTTTTCCAGCCCCCTGAAACAGGGATTTAATTCAGCCACACCACCACAGGTGAGACCAGAAATGCACAAGTTCCTAACAAGTTATTCCTCCCTTTTCCAGCCCACAGAAACAGGGATTTAACCCAGAACACCCCTACAGGTAGCAGGGCACCTGCACTGGAGGTGGAGAAACCTCCCAACACCTCCCAAAGCCGTGAGCTGGCTCAGAGATTTCCTCCTCACACCACCCAACCCAGGCAGGAGTGGGAATGTCTCAGGGCCCCAGACTGATGGCAGGAAAGAGGGGGTTTTAGGGAAATTAAATACTAAATCGATTACATAGACTTAGCTGCTTTCCTAGGGCTAAACATGGAAAGAGAAAAAAAAAACAAAGTGGTTTTAATGACTTAACTGAGCAAACATAACAAGAAAGTGATGAAATGTGAGGAAGATAAGACAGAATAAATAAAGAGAGCGAACAGGAGCTTGCTGTGCACGAGCAGCTCTGCACCAGGGAGGAACCCATTACTCATCCTGTCACAGGTACTGCAGGGTCTGGGGGCCCATCACAGAACACTGAGGGGTTTGTTCTGGAGAGAAAAGCAAAAAAAAACTGCACAATTCTGAATAAAAATGTCTAAAAGAAAGTGAACAGGGTTCTCTTCCCTTTGCTGGAAAAAGAGTGTTGGGTTGACAGCTCAAATTAGATCTCTTAACTTCACAAATAGTGATAAAATAATTAAAAAGGCTCTTTCAGTAATGTTTTCTGAGGTCCACTGACAGCAGAGCAGCCCATGGAGGAGAAGGGGAGGTTTTTCCTTGGAAACCCAGAGGGGTAGTGAGGGTCAAGGTTTGACACTGGGAATTCCTGATTTTCAGTTCATTGTCACAGGAGTGTCCCCTCAGCCAGGACACAGAGATGATGACATCTTTATTCTCTTTATTCCCTTTATACAGGATCCCAGGAGGATGGAGGAGCCAGGTCAGAGCACAGGGCTGTGCCCCAGGCCCTGCTCCAGAGCCCAGGGGGTTCCAATCCCTGTCCAGGGCTTTGTTTTACAGCTGCTGAGGGACTTTGTTCACAGCTCTCCAAGAGAAAATCACCTCTCACTTAGCTCCTGGCAATTCATGATTGAAAGTGGCTGAGGCACAGCAGAAACTGAACTCTAAATTGAATATTGCTGCTTACCTGGGTGAGATAAACCAGCCAGGGCTCTCCACCTGGCCAAGCACACATTTCTGCCTTTTTAACTGTCCTTGGACATTTTGCTGGTTCCTAGCCAAGATGAAACTTAAATAAGGCAGAGAAAAGCACAGGGCAAAGAGGAGAGGCTTTTTCAGACCTTCATCCATAACAGGGAATGACACAGACTCACCAGAGCTCTGCTCTCTCTGTGCCATGGGGAGAATTTCAGCGTGACAGGACTTAGGGAAAGGTCACTGGGGAGATTTACCCTTCCAAAAGCTCAAAGTGGAGAAGGTGAAATTCATGTTGAGGAAAACCAGTTCTTCCTTTCTTGAAGAGTGGAGAGCAGGCACAGGTCTCCTGTGGGGAAGGGAGATGATTTCCCCAAAAGATAAAACAATCAGAATGGAATTGTTCCATCTTTAACCTTTGAGATCTTTAAATGGGAGG
>VXBI01014469.1:216534-226965 GCA_013397375.1 Toxostoma redivivum
GGAAAGGAAAAAGGAAAGGTCCTTCCCTGTTGCTCCACGGCCTCACTGTCCATGTTTGTCCCTTATCCCTGACTCCCAGGGCTCTCCTGTCCAGCCTCTCCAAGCACAGCCCATCCTGTAACCCCCCAGCCCTCCTGGCTGGCCCAGCTGGCCCCCAGCAGCCCTTCCTCCCCTGGGCAATGCACAGGGCTGGAGCTGTGCTGGAGGATCTCCAGGGAGGGGCAGCAGCTCCAGGATTGCCGGGCTGGAGGAGCTGGGCGGGCAGGGAGAGGTGCGGCGCTGTTTTGATATTGTAATTATTTCTCTATTTTCCTCCTAATTACCGCCACGTGCTTTCGTGAGAGATTCATTAACTCTGTGCTTCAATCCAAATAAACCTTCCACCCCTCCCCAGACCCTGACACCTTTTTATCCCTGAAAATTCCCCAGGCAGGAGCAGCACAAGCCCCTCAGCTTTTGGGGGAGGCTGCCCTGGCTTTGGCTCTCCTCTTAGCCCAAAGGGAAGAAATAATGATGGAATCGACCAGAGTCAAACGTGCTGAGGGATGTGAAGGGAGAGGCTTTGTAATATGGAAGCAAAACAGGGCAAAATTACCATCTTAATTGTATTAATGTTGCCAATTATAGGCAGACCCTGTGTCGCTCAGCAGGAGCGTTCTGGGAGAGAAGGAAAGACAAATTATCTGCAAACTCCTTATTTTGTCTTTGTGAATTACCACCCCAAGGAACGTAATTGAATCTCTAGTCCTGATCAGTGAACATTGTTCAGGGAGTGAATTAAGGGAAGGCCCTAAAGGCCTGCTCTGTTTTGTCCCAATTAACACAACTACCAGATTTCTTTTTTTTTTTCTTTTTTTTTTCTTTTTTTTTTTTAATGACTACATGGTGAAGAATTTAGTTGGAGAAGAGAACCTGGGTTTAAATAATGTAATTGCTGCCTAGAGCAGAGCTGGATGAGTGTGTTGGGTGTGTGGATGTCACTGTGCCACTCCTTTGAGTGCCACCAAAATGGGACAGAGCAGCTGAGAGCCCTGTGGGGAGCCTGGAACTCTCCCATGTGGGGTCCTGCTGTGTCCCCATCTGGAGGGGAAGTCACAGGGACAAAGCCTCGTCCCTGGTGTAGGATGGGACACCCCACAGCAGGGCACTGCTGTCCCCAAAATCACCCTGAGGGTGGAAAAGCTGCCCTTGGGTGAACTCTGTGCAGTTGGGTGCTGCTGAGATTGAGAGTTTTGTGCAATAAAAGCACAGAGGGGACAGAGCTGTCCCTCCCTCTGGGCCAGAGTCAGGGACAGACACCAGCCCTGAGCGTGGGGATGTGTCCTGTCCACTTCTGGCTCTCCTCACATGTGAGAAATTTAGGCAGTGCTTAGTTCAGAGTGACCAATTTAGGGAAAATTCCCAAAAGGACAGTCCAGCTTGATCAGTCCTTTTGATTTTACTGCAAAAATTTGTGTGCTCCAGGAATATTTTCAAGTCTTTGTTTTAAGTTTAAGTTTGCTTTAAGTTTATGGAGGTTTTTAAATGCAGTGTTTCAACTGGAAGAGGGGAAGTTTGGGTTAGGAATAGGGGAGAAATCCTTCCCTGTGAGGGAGGGGATGGAATTCCCAGAGCAGCTGTGGCTGCCCCTGGATCCCTGGCAGTGCCCAAGGCCAGGCTGGATGGGGCTGGGAGCACCTGGGACAGTGGGAGTGACCCTGCCATGGCAGGGGTGGGATGGGATGGGCTTTGAGATCCTTTCCAACCCAAACCATTCCATGATTCTCTGCCTAATCCAAGCCATGTAATTTAGGGTTAGCCCAGTCTTGTATTGCTTAAAAATTCCAGTGTTAGAAGCAAGGGGAAAAAAAAAATCCCAGCTATAATAGATTACACAGAGCCTGATTCCCTGTGTTTTACTTTGAAAAGATGAGCTGGTTCTGCCCTGGTTCCACACTTTGGACAGTGAGGAGCAGGGATTTGGGATTACAAGGAACTGACTGTTCTGATTGAGGCTGGGTTTTATTCTGGGGATTTCCTCCTTCCCCCCACAGTGCCAGGGCTGTGCTCAGGACAGAGCCTGCCTTGGCTGGGGGCTGCTCCTCTGCCCAAGCTCTCCAAGAGCATTCCCACCCCACCTTCACCTTCCTCTGTGTCCTCGTGTGCCTCCTGCACTGTCAGTGCCATTTTCAGGAGCAAGGATCAGCCAGGAATGCACGATCCAGGCCTTGGCCAGCTCCATAACAATTCCAGCAAAGGGCTCAGCACTTGTTGTGGAATGCCAAGGGAGAGGTGAGCTGCAGAGAGCCCTGGATGGGATTCCTGGAAGGGAAGGGGATGATCCTCTGGAGCTGAGCTCCTTCAGCCTGGCCACAGGCACATCTGGAGCCCTGCTGAGGGTGTGCAAACAGGCACGAGGGGCAGCCCTGCCAGTCAAAATAAATCCCGTGGAATTCTTTCCATTGTATCCCACAGAATGCAGAAGCTTGGATGATGAAGCCACGAATTCCAGAGCTGGGGCACCTGGAACGGTGCCTGTGAGGAAGGGGAAAAAATATTGTAAAACATAATGATCAAACAGTGGGGGAGAGCGAGCACCGTGAAAACATCAAAAGTCCTGGCAATTGTTTTGGATGAGAATGTTTTTAAGAGTCCTTGTTTGTGTTGGACAGGAGAGTTTGCTTTGAACAATGGGTGAACTTTGCAAGGCAGGCAAAATCCACTCTCCTCACTAAGAGGAGCTGCTTTTCTTGTAAAAAATATATACAGATATTTATAAAAATGGGGGAAATGGGAAAACAAGTGTCTTATTGTTTTGCTGTCTTCTCCTGATCTTTCTCTCCCACTGTTGGGGATAGGGCTGGGTGAGATTTGCCCTTTGTTGGTTGTGTGGATGAATTCCCCAGGCTCTCTGGATTCAAATACAACACACACACCAGGAAAGGTCCAGACCTTTCTCCCTGTGCCACTCTGGGAGCCCCATCCACTGATCCCACACTATTCCTGGGCTTCTGGGTTAATGGTGATGTTTAATACTATGAAGGTGCCCAGGACACTTCAGGTTTGCATTTGTGTCTCACCAAAACACTGGCATGCAGAGATTTGGCCTCGTGGGTCAGGAATGGGGACACTGCAGCCAAAACGGGCTGGAGAGGCACCACTGCCCCAGGGCTGGGGCTGCTGCTCCTGAAGGCATCTCCAGGGATCTGAGGAACCTCCAGTTCTCACTTTTCCTGATATGGGCTGAGGAGCGTTCTCACAGCAATCTGCATTTCACCCCTGTGCATGAATTTGGGTTGAAACCAGGGGAGAGGAGAGGAGAGGAGAGGAGAGGAGAGGAGAGGAGAGAGGAGCTCATCTCTCTTCCCCATCCATGCTCACTCACAGCAGGCGTGGGATGAGCTGTGCCTGCTCTGAGCTCAGTCTGGATGGGCAGGGTGGCACCTCTGCCATGGAATGGTTTGTGTTGGGACTCAAAGCTCCACCCCATGGCATAGTTAGGGACACCTCTCACTAGCCCAGGTTGCCCAGGGCCCAGCCAAGCAGCCAAACTT
Organism: Toxostoma redivivum; assembly: GCA_013397375.1. Classification (NCBI taxonomy): domain Eukaryota; kingdom Metazoa; phylum Chordata; class Aves; order Passeriformes; family Mimidae; genus Toxostoma; species Toxostoma redivivum. The sequence goes on from VXBI01014469.1 coordinate 220,068, forward strand.
TGGTGGCAGCAGTTGCCAGGACAGGACAGGCTCTGAGGACATTGGTCTCAGCAGCCAAACCTCTGCCTTTCCAATTTTTGTTTTGCTGGAGGTGTCCCTCGGGTGCCAGGGGCTGGAGGGTGGCCAGAGGTCTCAGAGCAAGAAGGACTGGGCTGGTGATGTGACAAAAGTGGCCCAGCTGGCCCTGCATGAGGTTTCTGCAGACAGGGAAGGCTGGGATGGCTCTGGGGAAGCAGAGCTGCCCCTGGAGCTTCCCACTGCACTCACCTGAGCTGCTCCTTCCTGAGCACACACAGAGCCACCCATGGCATCTTCTGCTTTTCCCTGGGGCACAGACAACCTAGAGCTAGAGCCTCCTGAGCTAGAAATATTTCTCCAGGTGCTGATAAATGTGGGATGTTTGTGGTAGCAACCAGCAGAGGATGCAATCTCCAGAACAGCCCAGGCAGAATTTTGTGCCTTTTTGTGCAGGTACCACAGAAAAGCAGCAGCACCCTGGGCTGCAGCCCCTGAACTGCTCCTGCCTGGGACTCCCTTCGAGGAAAACACCCTCCCCTTCAGCCCTGCAAGGACCTGCTGACCTCCCACCAGCACTGGGGCAGCCCTGTGGCCCTGCAGGACACGAGCTGGTCAAGAGGACTTTCCCTCATGGCCCCCAGACAGTTCCTGGAGTGCCCCATACATTCCAGGATGCATTGGCCTCACAAGTTAAATATTTAGTCTTTCCTGAATCCAAATACTTCCCCAGCTCCTGGTTTTGTTGTTTTCACCCACTGGGCTTTGTTTCTCTGGACTGGAGCGGAGGGGTTTGGAGATAGGGACTCTATTCTTGGCAGAAAGGGGAGGATTATGAACATTCCTTATCTCGGGAGTGGATTTTATTGTGTGCCACTGCTCAGGGTAGCCTTAAAATAAAAGCCCTGCTCTGCCAGTCTGGGCAGTGTTTTGGCTGCCAGCCACCAGCATGGGAGCAGAGAAACAAGCCCAGGGTCATCGGGGCCACTTCCACTCCTCCCCCAGAGCTCTGCCCTTCCCCCTCAAAGGGACTCACAGAAGGATGGAGCATCCCGAGCATCCCTGGTGTGATTGGGAGCTCGGTTTTCAGCAAACCAGGGGTTAAAGCCCTTTCAGCTGCTCCTCCAGCTGCAGGGAAAGGGGCATAAATTCAGGGGTTTCAGACGGAAAAGCAGTTTGTATTCCATGGAGAGAATGTTCCCAATCCCTGTGTTCCCAGAGTTCCCAATCTCTCTGCTACCAGAATGTTCTCTAATCCCTGTACTCAGAGTTCCCAGTCCCTGTGTTCCCAGGGTGCTCCCTAATACCTGTATTCCCAGAATTCCCAATTCCTGTGTTCCCAGAGTTCTCAATCCCTGTGATCCCAGAGTTCCCAATCTCTGTGTCACCTTTCTGACACTCAGAGCAGGGACTGGAGCCTGCAAACCCCTCCTGGTGCCAGCACAGCCCCTGATCCCAGCTCAGGGCAGGTCCAGGCTGAACTCCAGGTACACAACGACACCTGAAGGCAGCAGGCTGGGTGCTGGCTGGGTGCTGGCTGGGTGCCTGAGCCAGCCCTGCCTGTTTACCAGGCTCTCCCACCCCTCTGCTCCTGCCAGCAGCTGCCAGGCACGTCTGGTTAAACTTCACAGGAGTGTGGTTAATAATTAGCAGAGCTCAGGAAGCCCTTGCTCGCAGCTCTGCTGTGTGAGGAGGTGTTAATGGGAGCACAGGAGCGAGGAGAAGTGTTCGGTGCTGGCAGCAGTCGGGGGATGCTTCCCCCCTCGCTCCCAGCAGCACCTCCAGGGCTCCAGGCTGATGTCACCAGTGCCTGGAGGCTCCTCTTGCTCCCTGCTTTGCCACCTGCCTTCTGTTCCCGGGACTGAGGGGCCCTGAGGACAGCAGGACAGGCTCCAGTGTGCAGGGACAGTGTCCCTCAGCAGGGAGCCTCGCTGGGGCTGGCTCAGCCTCCCCTGCTCGTGCCCCAGCACAGCCTGGTGTGGATTTCCCACTGCCCTGCTCTGTGTGTGTGACACGTCCTCCTTTGTGTGTGTGACATCAGCCAGAGCTCTCTGAGCCTGCCCTGCCCACCTTGGCCCTGCTGCCCATCTTGTCACTGGGGAGCATTGCCATCCATGGCCAGGGCAGCTCTGCCCTCCCCTGTCCCCTTGCTGCTCCCCTTCTGTCCCCCTTGCTCATCTCTCTGCCCATGTCCCTCACCAGGGTGTCCCCAGGAGTCCCCTGGGTGTCCCCAGGAGCTCTGTGGTTGCAGCTCTCTGCTGTTATTTACCCCATCAATCCATTTCCTTGCTTAATTTCATCTCAACTTCATCTGTCTCCATTTCATCCACAACCTTCCTCATTTCCAGCCCGTTCCAGCCTGGCTCCTTGTGTTTATGTACATTTGCTGCCAACCTTCAGCCTCCTTCACACTTCCCTTTGCTTTGCTTTGCTTTTATGGCCTTTTATGATGTTTGTGTTACATCAAGGCTCTTTCCCTTTTTATCCACTTCCCACCCCTGGATAATTATTCCTCCATCCATGGCTTTTATGGCCTGCCTTTATCATGAGTGTTTCTGAGGGTGACAGGAGTGTCTGGAGACACAGGCTCTGTCTGGCAGCTCAGGCAGGGGCAGGACTGGACATGCTTGGATGGTGGATGGTGGATTGGTGGATGGTGGAATGGGGGAATGATGGATGGTGAATGGTGATGAAATTCCATCTCAGTGCATCTAAAGAAGCTTAATTCCCACATCATCCTCACTGTCCTTATTTATTTTCACTTATCAAGAAAATCCCATTTTCCCTGGTGTTGCTGAAGCCTTTGGGATGATTCCAGCTCAGTACTGAGCTCTGGTGTCCCACCAGGCTGATGTGGAGGACTTGGTGCTGCAGCTGATAAAGGGATAAAAGACCTTCCAAGGATCTTCTCCTGGTTTCCTGAGCTGTAACCTTCCCTTTCTCCCCGTGTGTTTCAGTGACCACATTCCCTTGGGAGGGACACAAGGAGCAAAAATCTCCAAGCAGGGGCTGGTGGCACTGTCACATAAATCCACAATGCTCAGGGGACTCAGGGAAAACAGAGAGGGATTTAGAGAGGGATGGAGTTGGGGGTGAAGCACAGGGCAAAGGTTTGGTTTATTGCTGGCTCAGCTGATGAACACAGCGGTGGGATCTGAATAAAGGGAGGAGAAGGACTTAGCAAATCAAAACAAAACAAGGAGAGGATGGCTGTGAAAAACTCTGGTTTTCCATTTTTCCTTGGCTCTTTGTGGCCACAGGGCACCTCAGCCTCTTCACACAGCCAGCAGTGGCTGCTTCCCCTGCTCCAAGGAGACAGAGCTGCCAGGCTGGGCCCAGACCAGGGGTGGCCAGAGGGAAACGCCTGGCAGCCTTGTCCTGGGCTTGTGAGAGTCCCAAAATGCTGCCCAAGACTTCCAAAGAGGTTCCCCCTCATTTTACCCCGATGGGGGATCCCGAGTGCGGCCAGGAGCTCCCCCCACACTTCCCCCTTGCAGAGGGGAACAGCCAAACCCTTGTTTTTTCTGTCTGTCTCTTGCTGGAGCTCCTTCCCCCGCAGCTGCTGCAGTAATTTAATTAAACTGTGAAGCTCTGAGCTGGCTCCTCTCCAGGGGCAGGAGCCACAGCTTGTCACCTGGAGGGCACAGCTCCGGGGGAGCAGCACACAGCCCCAGGAACACTCTGCTCCTCCTTGGGAGGCTCTGGTGACAGCTTTAGGAGAATCCCCACAGCGTGTGAGCCCCAGGGGCAGCCCCTGCTCCTCAGCAGCTCCGAGGGGATGCTGAGCTCCCTCCTGTGTCAGGCTCAAACCCCAGTCAGCTCCCCGGGAGAGGAGCCAGGACGGTGCTGGGCAGCCTGGGGGACCCCAGCAGCCCCTGCTGTACAGGAGGGATGCAGAAATGGGGGTGTGGTGGTCTCAGCAGGGCTGGATCACAGCCAGAACTGAGCAATAAATCCTGCAGCAAACCTTTCTTCCCTGTCAGCTGAATGCTCTCTGGCCTTGGGGTATTTTCTTCTCCCTTCCTTCCACTCAGCATCTCCACCCCTCTCCAAAGACAGGGAGAAATCCCTGCTCACATCCTGTGTCCTGCTGGGACAGTCCCCAGGCCCTTCCAGAGCACCCAGCTCTCCACTGGCCAAAAGACCCCCTGGGCACCCCCCCCAATCCCCCAGAGCCTTTCATGGAATCAGGGAATCAATAACGTTGGAAAACACCTCCAGATCACCGAGCCCAACCTTTGACCAAACCCCCCCATGCCCACCAAACCCTGTCAGAATGTGCCACATCTGCTTGATTTCTGATCACTCCCAGGGATGGTGGCTGCACCTCTGCAGCTGTGCCAGTGCTTCACATGATTTCAGTGAAGAAATTCCTAAATTCTCCCCTGCCCTCCCCTGGCCCAGCCTGAGGCCGTTCCCTCTCCTCCTGTCCCTGTTCCCTGGAGCACAGCCCGACCCCCCCGGCTGTCCCCTCCTGGCAGGGAGTTGTGCAGAGCCACAAGGGCCCCCCTGAGCCTCCTTTTCTCCAGGCTCAGCCCCTTCCCAGCTCCCTCAGCCTCTCCTGGGGCTCCAGACCCTTCCCAGCTCCAGCCCCTCAATATCTGTGCTGTGATGAGGGGACACCCTTGTCCCAACCTCCTGCATGGGTCTCTGCATGTCTGGAGCTCTCCATCAGCCCTGCCCACACGCCCGGGCTGCAGCAGGGCCTTCTCTGCCACCCTGGAGGTTCCCAGTGCCCTGTCCTGCCCCTGCCCAGTCTCCCCAGCACCCCCAGCATCCTCCCAGGCAGGCCTGGAGCGAGCAGAGGACAAATCCCATTTCTGTTCCCTCCCCTCTGCTGCTCCCCTGGAGGCACCCCATGAACAGACACCAAGGGAAGTCTCAGATCCTTTGGAACGGAAGAATTCTGCTCTGGAAGAGGCAGTGACACAGGTCACAGCTGTGGGAGCTGCCCCTCTGCAGCAGGAATGAAATCTGTGCTGGCCTGGGCACCAGGTCACGCTCTGGGCACATCAGAGCACCAGGGGACAAGCAGGGGTGGCAGAACAGACAAATGAGACAAATCCTCCCTCTGCTGCTCCCCTGTAAGAGTTAAACTCAGTGAGAGCTGTTCTTGGAAAGCACAGCCTTAGCCAAGCTCAGGAGAGCTGAGCTCCTGGAGAAGATCCCAGCCATTAGCAGATAGAGACAAAGCCCAGGAGGGACAAAGTCCCATTAAAACCTGGAATGGGATTGTGTCCTGGTGGCAAACACTGCCGTGGCCATGCTGGCAGTGCTGGCAAAGGGCAGAGGGAGCTCCCAGGTGCCACATGCCCCAGGCAGCCGAGCCCTGCCAGCCCCCAGGGCCCCTGTGCTCCAGGCAGAGCACAGAAAGCAGGAAAACCCTGTCTGCAGCACCAGCAAGGCAGACAGGGGAAATGTCAGGATATCTGCACAGCTCTGGGAACCATCAGGCTCATAATCACAGCTTAGTCCCTGCCAAAAGGGTGGTGCAGTCCCACAGCTGAGGGGCTCCTGCTTCCAGCCCCTCACAGGGGACACCTCCCCAAGGAAAAGCAGAGCTCCCAGAGGAGCTCAGATAAAATCCTGCTGGCAGGAGTGAGCCAGGATGGCTGAAGGAGGGGTGGCCTCTGCTAAAGGAGTGTCCACGAGCAGAGCTGAGGGTGGGGGGTGTGCAAGGGGGGTGGAGGAAGGACTGGAGGTTCCTGTGGATGGGTTGGTTCTTCCCCAACCACAGAGCTCTTCCTAAAAAGAACCTTGCTGCCAAAGGACACCATTCCAGGGGAGAATATTCCAGCAGCTTCTTCTAACATTCTCCAAGGGAATGACTGGGAAAACTCCTCAGCACTTTGCTCCTGGAGCTATCCCTGCTCTTTATCCCATGGCTCTTTCAATCTCCTGAGGAGGAGGAAGGGCAGAGGACACCCTGTGCTGGGCTGGTCCCCTGCCCCAGGGAGGGGTCCCTCCATCCCTGTCCCCCTGTGCTGGGCTGGTCCCCTCCCTGGGGCAGGCTGTCTCTCCCAGCCCTGTCCAAAGCTCTCCAGCACTTTGTCCCAGCCCTCCTGGGGACAGCCAGGACAGGGACAACCCGGAGGAAGTGGAGCAGAGGGTGTCCCCTGGGGCTCTGTGTGGTCTGGGATGGACCAGCAGCACAGGTAATGATGAGAGACTGATTTTGCAGAGGACTGGAAAATCCTGGGGCGGGTGCAAGGACCCATCAGAGCCTAACCCCGTTCCGAGGATCAGAGACACCTCATTTTAACAAAAATCTCACCCTTGTGGATGTCATCACAGAATTTCTGCAAGTTCCTGCATGGTTTTCCTGTATTCCTGCTGGTGGGCAGTGCCCAGGTCATGGGTGAAACCAATCACCAGAAGAAATCCTTGGGAAACCACAATCTATGGAAATAACTCAATAAGAATTTCTGTCTTCCTCAAAATTCAATTCTTACAATGCAGAACAGCAGAAAATCTGGCCTAGAATGGATATCAGGGTTGGAGGGGATTTCATTGCAGGGGATTGTGTCACTGTCCTGGATAAAAGTAATTCTTAGTTTTACGTTATTCAAATATTGCCTGTGAGAACAAACCCATCCTAGAGAAAGGCTTGTGTTGAAAAATCCTGGATTGAAATTCAGTGTGACCAAGGTGGGACCTTCTACCCAGCTCTATGGGGTCTGAAAAGAAAGGCAAGGAATAGAACATGGAGAAAATATCCCAGGAAGATTTGAGGTTCTATCCAGTGGACGGATGGATGATGGATGATGGATGATGGAATCATGGATGATGGATGGATGGATGGATGGATGGATGGATGGATGGATGGATGGATGATGGATGATGGATGGATGGATGGATGGGTGAGGATTGATGGTGGGTTGAT
>VXBI01014470.1:363-12866 GCA_013397375.1 Toxostoma redivivum
AAAAAAAAACAACTTGGGCTTGCCCCCAAATCCTGGGGGGAGGAGTGGCTCAGCGGTGGGAGCATCATTCCAAAATTACAATGTCCAAATGACTGCAAATTCACCTGAAGCTCCGGCTAGAAGCAGAAGCCCAGATCAGAAATTGAACTGAAATATACTAAACCCCAAACATTTTAAATGGCAAAACACAATATTTGGACCTTTAAAAAAACCCAAACCAAACAAACTAAAAAAAACCCCAGACAGAACAACAAACAGAAAGGAAAATTGTTGCAGTGACACAGCACTATGCACAGTTCATTTTTGATGCAAAATAAATAAGTCACAGAACCATAGAATGGTTTGGGGAAGCCACAGCTTCTCTGGGCTGTATGATTAGGGATGCCCCATCCCTGGAAGTGTCCAAGGCCAGGCTGGACAGGGGATGAAGCAACCTGGGCTGGTGGAAGGTGACCCATGGCAGGGGAGGGACTGGAGGAGCTTTAAGGTCCCTTCCAACCCAAAGCATTCTGTGATGATTCTATGATTTATGACTGAAATAACAGCACAGGGATTTTCCTGATGGGCCTGACAGCCAAAACTCCTCATCACCAGCACGCTCTGAGCTGTGAACTGCTCTCTCAGATGCCAAACACAAATTTCTGCAGGCTCGAATCTCCCTGGCTGGGGGTGCAGGTGTCAGGCTGAGACTCTGCATGGCCCCGGGGCCACATGTCCCCACTGTCCCTTCCTTTGCCACCACCTGCAGCCTCTTGGCTCCTTTGGGCCATTTAGCAAAGGTGAAACCTCTGACAGGGCAGCAACTGTTCCCTGTCCCTGTCCCCTGCTCCTGTCCTGTTCCCGTTCCCTGTCCCCTGTTTCTGTCTCTGTCCCCCCTGACACAACAGGTCCCTGTGTCTGTCCCTGTCCCCACTGTGCCAGGGGTCCCAGGGCTTTGGGAATAAGGGCAAGGAGCCAGAGCCAGCTGCATGAGGAGCTGCCTCAGCTGGGAGGAAGATCAAGGTCTCAGCAGTGGGAGGAAGGCCAAAGTCATTCAGGGAGCTTGGGAGGAAAAGTTCATTCCCTGGGCTGGGGTGGAGCTGGGAAGGAAAGTTTATCCAAAGGGCTTGCAGAGCTCTGGTCTGGCTCAGCAGAGCCGAGCTCTGTGCAGCCCAAGCCCAACGTGTGTCCTGCAGATCCCAGGCTCGGGGGGAGCTGGGCTGGCCCGGTGTGCAGGGAGAACAATTGGACATTGTGCTGCCTTATCACCTCGGAGCCCTGTCCTGCCTGAGGAACCCATTAAACTTTAGACCCTCTCTGGGCAGACCTTCCTGCATGTCTCATGTGCCTCTTCAGCCTCCCACCCCTTTTCACCCTCCACTTCTTTTTGTCTCTACTTTTCCTTTGGCCTCCCACTTTATTTTGGCCTCCTGCCCTTTCCAGCCTTTGCATTTCTTTCCCCCCTCACCCTTTCTTGGCCCTCTGCAGCTTCTATTTTTTCTGTCCTTGTTTTTACTTCTGATCAACCTTTTTTCTCTCTTGCACTCCTTGGCCTTTACTTATTTTCCTCCCCAGCCTTGTGACTCCAATTCTTTTCCAGCCTCCTTCTCTCCTTTAACCTCCATTTATCTTTCAGCCTTCCTTGCTTATTTCATCTCCATTTTTTTTTCCCCTTCTTTATTGCCCTCAAAACACATTAGCACTTGCACTGGATCTTACAAACCGTTTTAGTAAATATTCCCTGGAAATAAAAAGGTGGATTCCAGGGAGGTAAAGGCTGCCCCTGGGCACCAGCACCTCTCTCTCCTGGGCACAGTGGGCACTGACTCACAGCTGGGGCATTTTTAGGAATCCTGTGTACATTGTCTGTCAGTGCAGATCTATTGGGGATTATCGTGGGGGCTGGGTCTGTCTTTCAAACAGAAACCTCACAATAAAAATCTCTTTGCAGAAGGATTTGTTGGAAACCAGTTCAGTGGGAGACACAATGGCTTTGTCATGGTCTCTGCTGTGGATGCAGGAATCCTCCCTCTCCCCCTGTGTTTGAAAAGTGCCTGACTCGGTGCTCAGTTCCTATTCCTTCCCTTGTTTCCAGCACCAGAATCTGTTGCTTTAAAGCTGCTGGAGAGCCAAAGCAGAGGGCAGGGCCATGCAGAGCAGCTGCAGCAGCAGCAATCAGTGACTTGCAGGTTTTCTATTCCCCAAAATCTGTCGGTGTTTACCAGGGCAGGTGGCACTGCCCACCCAGGGATGGGGACTTGTGCCTCACGCCTGGATTCGATTCTGAGGAGGCACAGACAGTCTGCACCTGCACAGGTCCTGCTTTCCCCTAAAACCTCGAATTACAAAAGTGCTTCGTTTCCATCTGCTGAAGGTGGCAGAGGAAGGCTGACACACTCTCACAGTTCCAGGGTTAATATTTAGGAATTTCCTTCAAGAACAGCACACACACAGCCAGTGCTACATAAAGTTCTATTAACCCCAGGCCAGCATCATTAACATGCACCAGCTTAAAGCCTGACCTCTGTTTTAATTAGATAACAAACCCCATTCTGCTGGGGCTTGACTCAGAATTGAGCTCAGAACCCCTCTGAGTCAGCACAGAGGAGCTCCTTTCCCCTTCTGTTTGTGCTTTCCCTGCCCCCCAAACTCCCTCCCTTGTCCAGGGAAAGCCCCAGACTGAGAGGGCTGCTGGGGAAAGGACCAAGCTGGGATCCCACAGGCAGATTCCTGAGCCCACAGCACCAAACTCTGGCAGCTGTCCCTGAGGACAGGGCACAAAGGGGTGTGGGAACCAGGCTGGCTGCTGAGCCCAGGTACCACTGACTCATAGCATGGCATCTAAAACCCTTTTGTCCCCTCAGACTCCTTTTGGGAGTGGTGGTGTCTGCCCTGAGCCATCCTCCCAAGGGTTTGCCCACTGCCCACAGCAGTCTGGACACACAGTTCACCCATGACTCACAAAGTCTGTCCTTGCTCCTGGCTCTTAATTTAGGTCTGGGTGTCAGCCTTGATCTGGGACCTTTCCTTCCCACAGCTCCAGGGTTGGTAAATCTGCCTGTCCCACCTGCAGAGCAGCCTTGCCAGCTCTCACCTGTGCAGGGACCCTGTTTCTGCAGAACCACAGAATCCAAGAGCTGTTTAGTTTAGAAAATCCCTCTCAAATCATCCAGTCCAACCATTCCCCCAGCACTGCCAAGGCCATCACTTGTCCCCATGTCCCCAAATGCCACATCCACACATCTGTTACTGCCCTCCAAGGTGGTGCCAGCCTGGCAGTGACCCCTGTGAGGGGCACAGTGTCCCACCCTGATGGATGCTGGCCCCATGGGGCATTCCCAGCCCAGGAGGTCAGGCAGGCAGCTCCCCCACCTTGGGGCACAGCCCCCCCAGCTGCACACTGAGATTTTCTGCCCTGAGCTCAGGCCATGGAGCAGGAGCAGGAGCCTGAGGAGTGGTTTCCTTCTCCTCTCTCATCCTCGCTCTGGGGCAGACAGGAGGGGGAGATCTTGACTGTGACAAATCCCACTCTGTGCATCCCAAGATGAACTCCAGATCTGAGCTGTTTGCTCATCCCAGACACTCTCTGCAGGCCATAAACCCCTGGAAATGATGTTCAGGAAGCTCAGGAAGCTCAGTGCCAGACAGCCCATCTGCTGCCTGCTCCTGTCCCTGGCACACACTGCCTGGGCACAGGGAGATCCTGCATCCCTGTGCCATCCCTGTGCCATGCAAACAGGGCATGTCCCACCCTGTCCCCTCCATGCCTTTCCAGCCCCCAGAGCTGGCACAGGGCCATTCCTGTATCCATGACTGGCAGACCCCAAGGCTGCCCTGCTTTCCCCCACTGTTTTCCCCAGAGAGCTCCATGGTTAGTTCTCCAACAGCTGCACAGCCCCACAGGACGTGTGGCTGTTGTACACAAAACTACCCAGCTGTGTCCTTTTGCCACTGGAACTTCCATCTCCCTTGATACTTGATTCTCTAATGAAGGTCAAATCTTGGACATAAAGTACAAGTGTTTAACATCAAGTAAAACACCCTCCCTTCCCCTTCCTTAGCTTTCCCATTGCTGCAGGGTGTTCACAGAAGCTTCCACTTGGTGAGATGAGTTCCTGGCTGCCAGACTCCAAATGGGGATCTTGGTGTGGATGTGATCCTCCACAAGGCACAGAGGGTGTTCCTGACTCCCTGGGGGTCCCAGTGCAGGGCTCAATGTGCTCACGAGGAAGGAAAAGGTAAAAACCCTTTGGGGTCCTGGTTGTGGCATCCCAGCCAGGCAGGGGGCACAGATCCCCACACTCTGCCTGGCAGCCCCAATATTTTTTGCTTAGTGTGGGGGTTTTTCCACTTAGATAATCCAGGGCATCTTTCTGTCTTGATCACCAAAAGCATCACAGCAGAGCAGCTGTGGCTGCCCCATCCCTGGAAGTGCCCAAGGCTGGGTTGGAGACTTGGAGCAACCTGGGAGAGAGGAAGGTTGAGGCAGGGGTGAGACTGGATAAGTTTTAAGGTCCCTTCCAACCCCAACCACCCAGTGACTCCATGATCCTTGGCCCCAGAGCTTTCCCCTGGAGCAGCTGTGGAAACAGCGGGCACAACAAAGGCAGTGGTGTGTCTGAGCTGCCCACTGGGAGCTGGGAATAGCCAGCGTGGGTGAAACCCCGGGGCTGAGGTCCAGCAGGTTGTTCAAATTGCAGCCTTGAGTCCTGCACTGTGCCCTTTGTGGTGCTCTGCTGTTTACAGAGATGAGAAGGGGTACAAGGGATGCAAAAAACATCCCCCTCCCTCGGAGGGCTCTGTAATGGAAACCCAAGGCAGGGCTGTTTTTCTTGGAGCAGTGTGGCAGCACTGCTGCTGTCACAGCCTGTGGTCACACGTGTCACAGCAGGGACCAAACAGGTGCCCAGGGACACAGGTGTCTCGTTGTGTCCCTGTCTGGGACAGCAGGACCAGAACTGGGGCTGTGCCCTGTGCCTTCCCCGGGGTCTGGCAGGTCCCAGGGAGTGACTCAGGCTCCTCCCCAGGCCAGAGGGTGACAAACAGAGAGCTCGGTGTCCATGGCCTCCAGAGCCACCCACTGCCCCAGCTGAGAATTCCCCAGTTTGTGCCTCAGGAGCACAGACCGAGCAGTGACCTGTCTGGGACAGCAGATCACAAGAGCTGGAGATGCACAGCTGCTCTCCTTTGCTCCAGTCCCTTCTCAGCCACAATAATTCCAGTTTTTTTGCTGACCTGCTCAACTGCATTTAACAAGATCCAGCCCTGAGCTTGCCTTGCTCTGATCTCACTCCTTGCCCACTCCTCCACGTTGCAGCTTTTCACTGGAGGGCATTTTCTCCAGTCCCAAAGTCATGCAGATAAGAAAATTATTATTTATTGGAGGATTTTCCTGGTAATAGCCATTATTAACTCAAGCTTTTATCACACTGTTATTAAGCAACAGCTTAAGCTCTTTACTCAGGCAGCTTGGAGGAAAAAAACAAGAGTCGGCATCCAGGGGTACTAGAGACTGAATTTAAAATAAGACATTGGGCAACAGAATTAAGAACAGGATTCTTCCAGCCAGTCTTACTTAGATGTTAAAAAGAGCAGCTGTATTGGCCTAACACAAACACTGCAGGATGAACACCATTAAATCCCTGCACATTTTCATAGTAAATCACTGCTGAGCTTCTGGTGAACCCAGAAACCAAGAGATTTTCCTTAGAACAGCCCAGAGCGAGGCTGTGCTGGAGGAAGTTGGATTTCTGGATTTCTGAGTGATGATATGTCTACTGCTGGTTAACCACCAGGATGGATGTGGGGTTTCACTTGGCCTGGAGATGAAACCCTCGATTCCAGCCTCCTCTGCTTCTCCGGGGAAGGACACGGTCTAAAGGCTGAACCCAAACTCAAAAATCCCAGTTTTGAAGCTGGAGCCAACCCTTGGCTGGGCTTGGCCACCCTTCAGAGAGCCAGCTGCAGGAAGTGCTGCCTGACACCGTGAATTCCTGCTTTTCACCCCAGCCCCACGAGCAGCAGCAGAGCCTGGGAGGGGTTGGACCCGTCTGGGCACCCAGGGGATGGTGAGGGCTGGACCAGGACCCAGAGGGACAGACAGGACCTGAGCAGAGGCTTGGGCTGGGATTGGAGGCTCAAGGTGCAAGAGATCACTGCTTGGATTAACAGAACAGGGGGGATTGGTGGGGCTGGAGTTTGTCACGAGGCGTCACCCGTCCGTCTGTCCGTCCGTCCGTGGGTGTGCGGGGCAGCCACACCTGCCCAGACAGCCACAGCCAGGCCCTGTGGTCTGACTCTGTGCCCAGTGTCCTGCAGGGACACCGGGGGTGGCGGCACTGGAGTGTCCCCAGTGTCACCTCCTGCCGCAGTGAGGGGATGGGCCCCCACTGCAGGTCTGGGGGTGCTGAGCAGGGGCCAAGAGGCACAGAGAGTGTCCCTGTCCCCAGGGGCTCCCCATCATCACAAAACACTTCATCAACACCTTCTCAGCTGCATCCCCTCCTCCAGATGCCTTTCCCTGGGAAGCCAAGCACAGGCAGGTCCAGGGGGCACAGGTGCCCTCAGCCCTGCCCATAACCAAGGTGGCAAACCCAAAACAAGGTTCCTGTGCCTGGTGCATCGCCCCTGAGTCCTCAGCAGCCTCAGAGCCACCCTCCTCGGGTGACAGGGCTGAGACTGGTGGCACTGGTGGCACCGGTCAGTGGCTACTCCCCTTTCCCCAGAGGGAAAGGACACCTGGAAAGCCCATCCTTGGCTTTGGTGATTGCAGGGTATCCAGCAGGTCCCACACAGCCAGCTGGCTCTGGGGGACAGGAGGGGGCTCAGATCTGGGACATGAGGAGGGGGAGCAGTGGGATTTGTGTGTGCTGCTCATGTCCCTGTCCCTGCTCTTGGTCCCAGCCCAGCCAGGACACAGGGGCAAGACCTGCCTGGCAAAGCTCCTGCTCTGGGCACTGCAGCTGCAATTAAGTTAATTACCGGGCGGAAGGGGCCGTGGGCGGGGGTGGGAGAGGCAAGGGAAGGTAATTAGAAAGTGCAGGAGCTCTCGGTTTCCTGTCTCCCCACGGACATCCCAGTTCGGTGGGTGCTGCCCTGGCTGTCCCAGGGGAAGCAGCAGCAGGGATGCGGGAATCCCTGAGGCCATGGCATGCGATGGGTTAACCCTGTCCCTCCCGTGCTGCTGCTGTGTTGGTCATCAGCCATTAGTGACCATTAGGAAACTGCTAAAGAAGCCTCAGCTTCACAGCCCCTGTGTTTGAGCTCCACAAATGCAGTGACTGAGTGGAGTGGCTGGTTTTGGTGGAGAGCAGGGGGTGATGACAGCAGGCATTAGTTAAATTGATTTTTATGCCTTTGGTCGCACTTCACACAACGTGTTCCACTTGCAAAGGGTAAAACTCTGCTGATAAATATTTCATTAAGCAGTTAATCACATCTCCAGAGATAAAATCACCTGGCCATAAACAAGACTAGAAACGAGCCAATGCATTCCACTGATACTCACAGAGTGATCCATTACATATTTATCATATGCTTTGCCTAATCATTTATTAAGTCCTTCTAAGAGGACGTGCAGAGCAAGGAATTCGAGCTGTGCCTTGCACTGCCAGCCCTGGGGAGGGGAGGCAGCGCTGCAGGCTGCCCGTGCTGATAACCCCAACACACTGAGCTGCTCCTGCAGCAACCAGAGCGTGAGCAAACCTCTGCCTGCTCTCTAATCCTTTCCTGGATGAGGAAATCAATCCCATGGAATGGTTGTCTAAAGCTTGTGATGAATAAAATCCTTGTTTATCTGAGAGGTGTTTGTTCCACATGTCCAGGTAGGTCTCAGATCACCCCAAAACCCTCAGGAACGCCCAGGAAAGGCAACTCAGAGGCCGAATTCCTTAAAAATATTCTACCTGTTGTGCTTAGAGCTGCCTGGGCAGTGAGTGTTCTGTTCAGGTGGCTGCAGCCAGCAGTGGGAATGGGAAAGGAGCCCATCAGGAGGTGATGCTGTCTGATCCCAGCTGAGTCACACGTCCTGGAAGAAACAGGATTTCTGCTTTAATGGAGAAAATAACACTCCAAAGTGAAATCAACTGGAGTGTTTCCACTGAACTCACCGGAGCCAGGTTCAGGAGACGCTGATCTCATTAACCAGAGTTGGATAAAACCTCAGCAGACTCCTGGGTTTAGCAGCTTTTCCTCTCTCTCTGGAGTTCTGTGTGTGATCTTTAGCTGATCATCTAAATGACAATTGTGATTAACTGCACCTTTCATCACCGTGGCCACTCAGAGGCCATGCAGAACATTTCTTTCCAACCCTACATAAAAGATTGTGTCAAGCCAAGGACAATTTTGATGTATTTGAATCAATCCAATCTGGTTTTAACCCAGTAGGTGAGATACTTCTGCTTTCCTCCAAGTAGTAGCAGGTATTCCATACCTAAGGAAAAAGGCTCACCTTAGCTGGCCACTAAATTTGTGCCACAGGAGCCATTAAAAAAAAAATAAAAATAAAGCCACAAAAGTTCCTGGCAATTCTGACATGCAAAAAACTTTTGGAGCATTAGGAATCCCCCACTTTTCCACCAACACCACCTTTGCCATGCTGTGTAGTGAAGTGTGCACCAGGTTTAAAGCAGAGAGGGAAGGCCCCCACTCCTCCCATGGCTCCCAGCGTTATTTCTGTTGTTTCAGAGCTCACACCCCTGATGTTGGCAGCACAGCCAGCCCTCGATGCTCAGAGTCAGATGCTCGCAGAGTTTTGGATTTCACATCAAAGCCACTGGTTTGGCCAGTGATAAAGTTTGGAACTGACCCCAAACTTCTCAGAATTTCGCAGCTATTCCGGCCCCGTGCTGGGCTCTGCTCCCTGGGAGCTGCAGGGGCAGCCCAGTGCAGCCACCACGGCTCAGCAGGACCTGGAGCAAGTGAAAATTCGGGTTTAACTCCCTTCTTCAGACTTTTTTCACCCTCAGAAATTATTTCTGATCCTCTGGGGTGCTGACATCTCCATCCCTGGGGAAGAGCTGGGTGCCCTGGGCTGCCCTGGCTGCAGATGGAGCTGGGGCTGTCCTGGAGCAGGGATTCATCCAGGGATTCATCCAGGGATTCATCCTCGGGGGGCATTTCTCTCAGGCAGCATATCAAGGATGTTACAGAGAGCTGGAGGAAAGGGGAGCCACAATCACAGCTGCTCTTGGACAGACAGACAGACTGCAGCTCAGCTCCAGATCACTGTCCTGGTGGGAGCAGGGTCAGTGCTCAGCAGCCATTCCCCTCTCACAGCAATCTCCTCCTGGAACATTTTCCTTTCTCCATGAGCCACCAAATAACCACTGGAGTGTGGTGTCTCTCAGCTTTGCATATTTGAGAGAGCTTCCTGTCCTGCTTTCAGCTATTTAATAGCATTGTTGGGCTCCTACCCAAAGAAATAAGGCCCTTTATGTTGTCTTTGGTTCAGGTTCTCCCTCTCACTCGTGCTTTTTGATTCCCATAAAAACCTCACATGTTCCTGCCAGAAGGATAATGGTAGGGCCATGAGTGGTGGTGTTTGTAGAGGAGCAACTCCATGGCCATAAAGTCTGAGAACAGTGATAGTATTTAGCATGGGGAACAAGAGGAGTGGAAAAGTGTTCATTGAGCTTTGCTGGGGCAGTCAGGGCAGCTGGCAAGCACTGGAGTCTTCCTAAAAATAGCAAAAATAACCTTAGAGGAAATAAGTGATGATGAAGAAGCTGTTTCCAGTTGAGCTGCTCTGGACAAGCTGTGTGGAGATGCCCTCAGACCTGGAGGGGACTGTGGGCAGAATCCAGCAGAGCTCTTGGATCTGGGATGTTTGCTTCTCAATACCATCCATCACCAGCCCAGAGACTTCTGGGTGCCTTTGACCCTCAGATAAAGGCTCAAGAAAAGCTTTGGTTCTAGGAAATGACCCAATGCTGCTGATATTTAAAGCTCAGTGTTGGACCAGAGCCCTGAGTGCCACCCAGGTGATTTGGGGGCTCCCCTTCAGTTGGCAAGGAAACTGAGCTACTGCAGAAATAAAGAGAAAAATAAATGAGGGATCAGACACTCTGAGAAATAATTTCACCTGACAATGTTGCTAAAAAGATTTTGAGTCTGTATTTGTCATCAGCTGCTCTGGGAAGCACCAGGAGCCACAGAGCTTCTGAGCTGCATCTCCAGCCTCATGGCCATGGGTGGGGGCTGTCACTCCTGAAAGCACTTCCCAAAATCCCAGCCTGTGTCAGCTGGGGTGTGTGAGAGCCTGGGCTGAAGTCTGTGCTCGAGGCAGAGCTGGTGCAATGGCTGGGAATGCTCTCACCAACAGCCACAGCCTTCATCTCCTTTATCCTCTTTATTTTCTTTATCTCCTTTATCTCCAGGGGTTCAGCTTTTAGCAATCCAGCTTCCAGAGGTTTTTATTCTCTGCAGGCATCTGGGATCCATTTCCAGGAGTAGTTTCCCCTTCTTGCAGCTGCTTTTGCAGATTGTTTTTTTTTTTAATACTAAAGAGTTTAGAGCCAAATGTTTAGAGATTCTCTGTGCATGTCCATGTGTGTGAGTGTTGCAGTTGCCACCCTGAGTGTCCCCAAGGGCACTCCAAGCACCACAGCAAACCCACACAGTGTGGCACTGGCTCCATCCCAACCTACCAGTAGCACAACTCAGTGCTAAAGAGACATTTTTACAATCTATAAACACATATAAACAGTGACTATAAAATATTTTCCATAATATAGCTGTGGGAATACATGATATTTAAAGCAATTTCCTGTATCTAGATTTATTCAGTGCCATGGTTTTTTTTCTGTTCATAAATCCACTTCTCTCCAAGCACTACAGAACTCTGTGTATGAAAAACAATGAATTTGTGGGAGGTTTTAAATGCAAAAACATGACTGTACCTGGAATATCCATGGCACTCTGGGCCCCACCTGTGGCACCTCCAACATCCACAGCATCTTTCTTTGATTAATCTGGTGATGCCTTCAGGTTTTGGCACAGCATCTGTTTAAACATGGATTGTGACCACAGTCTCCAGCAAAATGAGGTTTCAGTTTGATCTTTCATCCAAGCCTGCCCAGCCTGGCCTTGGGCACTGCCAGGGATCCAGGGGCAGCCACAGCTGCTCTGGGCACCCTGTGCCAGCCCTGCCCACCCTGCCAGGGAAGGATTTCTTCCCAAAATCCCATCTAACCCTTATCCTGTCACTCCACATCCTTGACCAAAGCCCCTCTCCAGCTCTCTTGGAGCCCCTTTAGGCACTGAGATGCTGCTGGTTGATTCCTGGCATATCCTAAACTCAGAATTCCCGTTTTCCACATGGAAAATTCCCATTTTCCACATGGAAAATTCCCATTTTCCACATGCTATTGATCATCTGGGTAAATCTGCTCAGGCCAGCAGTGACAGCTCCTGCCCCCTGCTCAGCTCCCACCACACCCTACGTGTGTCCTGACCTTTTCCATGGCTGTTCCTGGGCCAGGTGAGCTGCAGAGTGCCAAGAGATGAGCAATATTTACTACCTGACCTGCAGTGGGTGGTGCAATTCCTGGTCATAATTGTGTTTGAGAATTATAATAGTGGAGGGAGAGTTTTACCTGGGCTGCCTTCCCACCTCCTGTGGCTTCCAATCAGACACTGGGTGTTTTTCAAACTGCTTTTCTGAGTAATTTTAGCACGCACGTCAATAGAAAGGAGAACAAAAACAGAATTCACCGTGATATAAAATTAAAAGGACCGAGTCCTTTTAAAAATAAAAGATAAAATTAAAAGGACAGACAGGAGTGGGCTCAGCCCCCTGCCACCTCCCACGCCCGGGGAGCATCACCCCGGGCTGTGTCTGTGTCACAGTGAATCAGCCTGGCCCCCGGGACCCCCGGTGTCCCTCCCTCCCTCCCTGCCAGCCTTTAAAGCCTGGCACAGCCGCGTGTGCCAGCACTCACTGTCACCCTGCTGTCACCTCTCTTGCAGCCCGGCCCTGGCAGAGGCTGCGGGATGGCCGAGGGGGAAATCACCACCTTCACCGCCCTGACCGAAAAATTCAACTTGCCCCCGGGCAACTACAAAAAACCCAAACTGCTGTACTGCAGCAACGGGGGGCATTTCCTGCGCATCCTGCCCGATGGCACCGTGGATGGCACCAGGGACCGCAGCGACCAGCACAGTAAGGAAAAAACAAAAAAAAAAAAACCCCGGGGGCTTCTTGTTCTGTGATTCCAGCAGCTGGGAAGGGGAGGAGAGGGGAAAAAGGGGTGAGGAGCAAGGTGACAGCACACCTGTAAACACACCTGGGGCTCGTGCACAGAGCAGGGGAGGTGTGTGTGCTGTCAAAGTGTAGATATGAAGTATGTAAATAGATATCTATAAATATAAATGTATAGATAAATAATAACAACTAATATAAAATAATAATAAATAATAATAATTAATAACAAATAAATTCTAAATATATAAATAGTATAGAAATAGATATCTATAAATATAAATGTATAAAGAAATAATAAATAATGATAATAAATAAATTATAA
>VXBI01014470.1:12991-79735 GCA_013397375.1 Toxostoma redivivum
TGATATATATAATATATATTGATATTAAATATATAAATAGTATAGAAATAGATATCAGTGTTAAATCTGACACTGGCTTCACCTCATGGCAGGCAGGGCAGGCAGATAGAGGGGACACAGCAGGGCTGGGTGACACAGAGTGACACAGGGTGACACAGGGAGCTGGCCCTGGCAGGGAGGGCTCAGGCCAGCCTGGCATCCCACACACACAGAGCATCACAGGGAATTCTGTGCTGTGTTTGCACTGCACTGTGTGCCACAGCGATTGAGCGGGTGTCACCCTTGCCAGGGTGTCCCCACCCCTGTCCCCACCCTTGCAGTGTGACCCTGGTGGCTCCAGCCCGTGGCACACCGGGACCTCTGCTGGGAGGAACTGCTCCCGCAGCTCCACCTCTTGCCTACCAAGCAATCCTTGGGAATTTTATGCTTTTTGTGCTCTTGCATGACCAAAATCTCTCCAGAGGATTTTTTTTAACCTGCTGCCCAGGAGAGCTGGAAAAAACCCCAGCAAAGCTCCTGCAGGGCTCCGGGGCAGCAGGGCTGGGCTCTTCCCCCGGCTCTTGGCAGCAGCCTCTGGGTGCAGCATATCCTGAACTTTTACTGGAATGGGACCGGGACCTGCTCCTATCTCGTTGGAAGGAAGGGCTGCGAGGAGCCAAGCCAACCTTACAAAGTGCTAAGAAAAGCGCTTTTATTTTCTTTAAACCACGAACAGACACGTGGCTTCTCCCCCAAACTCAACCTTTCCTCTCGCTATTGTTGTTTTAATGGCAGGCAGTTTAGAGGCGAGTTTTAATTACAAACACTGCCTCGCCAGCACGAGGCAGTGCTGGGGGATGGATGAAGGTGAGATCCCTGAGGCTGGACAAACACAGCCTCCAGCCAGGAATAAACCCTCACACCCCTGGGAAAGGCTGGGTGATGACCCAAAGGATCATCAGACACACCAGGAGAGGTGCTGTGAGCTCAGGCAGTGTCTCTGCAGCATTTTCCAGAGGTTCTGCTGTGTCAGAGTCTGGGACATCCCTTTGGGATCCAGAGCTGTGAGACCCTGGGATGATCCCAAAACATCTGTGGGGTTGATTATAGCCCTTGGAACAAATCACCAGCTTTAGATGAGAACTTAAAAGTCACAGGAGTTTAAGCAGTGTTATCATAAAGTGAAAATATGGATTGTAGGATTTTTGGGAATGGGGAGTTTAGAACACAAGATGGAGGAAAAAGCACGTGTTTGGTCTTTCTTTGTTCTTCTTCTTCATCTCCATTTTCTATTGTGGAGCTGGCACTTTTGGGTTGGTTTAGAGTAGAAGTTCAGTGTCTAACATAGATGATGGGAATTGGGAAATAATTGTAAACATCATGTATAAAAAGATATAAAAAGATAACAGTGCCCTGAAGGGCAGAGAGTGTGCCATGGCTGCCCTGCCAGACAGACCTGGCTGGGCTGAGAGAAAATATTACAGATAAGAAAAGAATAAACAACCTTGAGAGTGAAAATGAAAGAGCTCAGATTGATTCCAGCTCGGGCACACGAACTGCCAGACAAGAACTTTTACACATCTCAGGGAAAAAACCCAAACAGATTCCAAGACTGCTGGAGCTGCAGAGGTCAGGATGAAGATGGCATCTCCTGGCACACGGAGCACACTGCTGTGCCCTGCCTCAAGCTGCTGTCTCACAGCCCAGTCCTTTTCCCTCTGGAAAAGCAGATCCATCACCCTGGAGTGGTCCCCAGGGCACCTGGGGCCACGTGTCTGCAAAGCTCTGCCAGAAAGGAACCTGCTGTAAATGATCTCATAAATGGGATGTAGGAGCACGCTGATATTTACAGAGGAAACTGCTGGAAGGGCTGTGTGCCAGCAGAGCAGCCTTGGTGAGAGGTTCCCTGCTCTGAGCACCCACGGTCCTGCCCTTGTGCCTGGAAAACCATGGAGCCACTCAGAATCGTTCCCTGGAGTACAGGAGGAGCATGACTGGCACTGTGGGACATTGTCACCCAGCTGGGACAGGCACCAGGCACAGAAACAGCCCCAGTTCTTTGGGATGCCAGTGGGGACAGCAGTTCCAGTGCAGCAGTGCTCTGCAAACTGCTCATGGGCATTTTGTTCCAGACAAATATCAAGAATTCTTTTTCCTCTCTTGAGTGGCCTCAGAATCAGGGAGGATCTCCAAGAAGAGCAGAAGGAATCACTCTCTCTCAGCTTTTGCTGTCCAGCCCCACAGTTGTCAGGATCCACTCCCCACATCCTTTACATGGGCATTCCAAGCTTGCACCAAGGGATGGAGAGCAAACTTACCTGGACACTGCAGATTCTCCTGCATGAAGCTCACGCTCATCTCTACAAAAAATCTCATTTTCCCACTTTCATCCCATTACTGCATGGAAGGAAATCTCTGTACAGACCTGTAAGAATTTAGTGCACAAGCTCCTTCCTCTGGACCCAGTGTCCTCCATCCCTCTGTGGCCAAAAATCTCAACACCCCCCTTGGCAGCAGGAGGGTCCTTCAGTCCCCTCTCTCAGGGATAGTTTTTAGAACAGAATCATCATTTTCATCCCATTTCCCTCTTTTCTGCTCCTCGGCCAGGTCCCAGGTCTGCAGCACCTCAGGGAATGCAGGTGGGCTGGGGTTTTCCCAGTGCACATTCCCAGCCTAACGCAGGCATGCACAGGGGCCAAGCATTCCTGCAAACCTGCTCCCACACAATTTCCTAATTAACTATCATTTACTGAGCAGGAAATGGCAAAAAATGAAGAATGTGAACCATTACAGCAAAGATTTCACTGGAACGGGTGTTCCACCAGGCCAAGAGGTAACATTGCCTTTTACCTCATCTAAATAAGGATAAATAAATTAAATATAAACAGGAAGGAAGGGGCTGGAGCCGAGACATCCGTTCATACTTCATTCCAACCAACCTAAATATTGCTGTTATAAATCTTGGGGGCAAAAAAGCTGCCTATGAGATGGGAATGATCACTGGGAAGAGCAGGAATTTGCAAGTCACTGTGACTGCAGCCACAGCCTTTTCTATTTCCCTATTTCCATCTCCAGTTCACTGGATAAATCCAGCTGCTGGATGGGATGCTTTGGATCAGGGGTTTGCAGTGCAGGCAGCTGCAGCCTGCTCTCAAAATTCTTCTTCATATGGCACTCCTTAAGTGTCTTGTCAAACCACATGAGAAATTTGTAAATTAGAGCCAGAATTAAAACCCCAATCTCCTGTGTCCCATTCCAGCATCGTAACCAAAAGGCTGCCCTTCCTTTGATGTAAAATAAGGGAAAAATTGGTCTTTGGCTCCTAAAGGATGGCTGTGGGATTTCTTTGAAGAAGAGGGTACAAGGAGACACTTATTGCACACTGTACTGCTTCCTATAAACCCTTTTAAAGCCAGACTTCAGCAAAATACCCCACTAACCTCCCTGGCAGCTCTTTTCCCCCCCTTTTTCCTATTTTCCTTTCACTGTTGCTGTTTTATTTTTGCTCCCAGTTCAGCTGCAGCTGAGTGCAGAAAGCGTGGGGGTGGTGCACATCAAGAGCACCCAGTCAGGGCAGTACCTGGCCATGGACACCAACGGGCTCCTCTACGGCTCGGTGAGTGGGAAAATCCCCTGGGATCAGCCATGGAGACCTGCAGGAACCTCACAGCTCCCTCAAACCCCAGCAGTAATCAGGCTCTGTTTGTGATTCTGGCAGCTGCACAGCCACTCTGCATCTGGCTTTATTTTGGGGGGACGTAAATAAATTACCAAATGATGCTGCTTACTGCCCTGACTCTGACAAATATTCTATCTGACACTTGATAAATATTGTGTTTTAGACCCCTCAGAAGCTGCCACCTGGTGTAGGTGTCCCCCTGCCCATGGCAAGGGGCTGGATGCTCTCTAAGGTCCCTTCCAACCAAACCCATTCTGGTTTTTGTGCTCTGAGCCTGCAGCTGCCACCACACAGCTCAGGGCCAGGAGCAGCTTATGGAGCACAGGGCTGATTGATCACTTTAAATTTGCCAATTAAAATTCTCAGGTCACACACACTTTGCTGCAGGAGTGGCCCAGGGAAGCAAACCGATAGTTTAATACCTCATATTTAAATCTGAGCTTTAGTGGTGTGTGGGAATCTCAGAGGGGAGAGCTGAGCTGGGATTGCCAGGTCAGGAACGTCCCCACAGCTCACTGTCCTTGCCCCGGGCTCTCTTTCAGCAGTTACTGGGTGAGGAGTGCCTGTTCCTGGAAAGGCTGGAAGAAAACCATTACAACACCTACGTGTCCAAGATGCACGCAGACAAGAACTGGTTTGTGGGGCTGAAGAAGAACGGGAACAGCAAGCTGGGCCCACGGACTCACTATGGCCAGAAGGCAATCCTGTTCCTGCCCCTGCCTGTCTCAGCTGACTGAGCCAGCCCAGAGCTCAGACACGACCCCAAATCCCAAATCCCAAATCCCAGCTGCTGCTGCTGCTGCTGCCTCCCTAGAGCTCCCCAGAGCGCCGAGCTTTAGGTCCAGGCTTTGCCAAATCCAGCCAGAGCAGAGCCCCTGTGCAGAGATGGGGGTGAGCCCTGACACCCCCCAAGGTCCACGGGGCCCCATCTCCCCCTGCCCTCAGCTGTGTGCCAGTGTGTGCCATCACCCTCAGCCATGTCCTCACGTGTGCCATGACCCTCACCCATGTGTGCCATCACCCTCAGCTGTGTGCCAGTGTGTGCCATGACCCTCAGCCATGTGTGCCAGGACCCTCAGCCATGTGTGCCAGGACCCTCAGCCATGTCCCCATGTGTGCCATGACCTTCATCTGTGTGCCCATGTGTGGCGTGACCCTCAGCTGTGTCTCCACCTGTGCCATGACCCTCAGCCATGTGTGCCCCTGTGTGCCATGACCCTGTGTGCCAGTGTGGGCCAGGACCCTTAGCCATGTCCCCACATGTGCCATGACCCTCAGCTGTGTCCCCACATGTGCCATGACCACGCTGCAGCTCCCAGCTCCTGCCCTGGGCAGGCACCCAGGAATGTGCCCGAGGCCACGCCGGTCCCCAGAGAATCACACACTTTGTGTCCCCAGGCATTGCAAGGCAAAACCTCCCTGGACAATGTGTGTTCATGTATTTATCCATGCAGGTGTGCAGCTTCTGACATGCCCTCGAGCAGCTCCAGATTGCACCACAGTGCCCTTACCAGGCCCAGCCTGGTGAGTGCCAGCTCAGTTAATCTGAGCTAGGCAAAGCTCCAGCCTCAGACCTTGGCCTCCCTCACAACACCAGTAGTGTGTGTTTCATGCTAGTACCTGCCATATGTTATTTGTATTTATTTATTAAGTAAAGATGTCTCTTCTACGAGCTGTTCATAAGTAATTGCAGGCACCTTGAGGCTGCCCAGTGGCAGTGACTGGTGTGAGGGTGTGATGTACAGCAAGGGTGGCAGAGCATCATTCCTAGAGAAATTTCTCTCCTCTCTGTCTGGCTCACTGGGGCTCTAAAAAGGGCACTGAGGCCCCTTGGTGGCTCCCAACCCCCCCGTGCAGCTGAGTTTCTCCACTGCTGGCACAATGCACATCTCCCAGGCAGCTCCAGAGCCACTCCTGCCAGCTCAGAACATCACCAGGACACCACACTGCCATGCTCCATCCACCCAGAGCATCCACAGCTCCTCTGAAAGCCTGTGCCAGGCCCCCACCGCCCTCATGGGGAAGAATTTCTCTCTAAAATCAAATCTAAATCTACCATCCTTCATCCTAAAGCATTTCCCCCTTGTCCTATGCTGCCATCAAGCACAGGGACAAGACACAAAAAACACAGGATCAGCCATCCCACATGGAGGAAGGAATAAAAGGCACTCTGCCTTGCAAATTTCTGCAGCAGCAATTAGCCACTAATTGCTCTGCTAATTACTGCACTCCTGAACTTCTGCACTTGCTGGCTCCCAAACCTTCCCCCCAGCAGTGGCAGCATCTCTGTGAGCCCAGTGCTGCCAGGCAAACAGGGAATGGTGCAGCCACAGTTGGCAGGGGCATGTGCCAGGTCCTGTGGTCCTTCAGAGCTGCTCCAACCTGTGGGATCCATGAGGAAATAGGGGAAAGGTGGAATCTGCTGCTCCTCTGGGCCAAGGGACCCAAGCAGTGCCTGCTCAGCTGCTCTGGTGGGCCCAGCACGACATTCCCATGGCAAACACAAAGCTGGGCACGACAGGGGGATGTGGACAGCCAAGAACACCCACACTCCTCTCAAACACAGAGCTGCCTTCCCTGAGAGAGGCTGGGCTGTCACTCAAGTCAAAAAGTGAATTAATCCATGAGCGGGAGATCCAGGTTCCTAATTAAACTGGAAAGCTGGGTTTAGCTGTGCTGTCCTGCAACACCTCATTAACCCAGGGCAATTTCTCCTTGGGCTTCTGCTGCTCCAAAACCACCCCCGCAGGTACAGCTTGACACCCAGCTGGGGAAAAATGTCAACACCTGCTCTGAAAAATAATCCCCGGGGAAGCTGCAGTGATTGCTTCAGACAGATGGACAAGCCAGCATTGCCTGGAGAAGCCATGCTCACCTGGGGGTGCTTGTGCTTAGGGGGAGAGGCAGAAAAGGAGAATTGTAAGATTTAATAAAATCATTACAGGTGAATATCTTTACCAAGAAGTGCTGGGAGAGGGTTGCTGGGCAGGGTTGGGCTGCAGGGCTTGAGGCGCTTAATAAAGAAAACAAATAAATGAGCTCAGTCCCGCAGGCTGAACCTCCGGGATGCCCGGGAAGCACCGCAAAATAATGAACATAAATAAATAAATAAATTCAGCCCCGCAAGCTGAACCTCCGGGAGGCACCGCACAATAAAAAAAATAAAGAAATAAACTCAACCCCGCAAGCTGAAGCTCCGGGATGCCCGGGAGGCACCGCACAATAAAGAACATCAATAAGCATAAAGAACATCAATAAGCTCAGCCCCGCAGAATAAAGCTCCGGGATGCCCGGGAGGTGGCGGTGCCGCGGCGCCGGGAGCTCGGGCAGGGACCGGGACCGGGCATCCCCCGGCGCTGCCGCTGCCAACATCTGGCTCCGCATCTGGAGCACAAATGGAGCCAGAGGAGCTGCAGCGGGATGCGGAGGGTCCCGGCTGTGTGCCCACCCCGAGAGCTCCCGGTACAATCCCTCATCCCACAGCGCGGCTGCTCCTTCCTCTTCCTCTCACCCCGCGGCTGCTTTGCCCATGAGCCAGCGCTGAGCCCCAAAAAGCCAAATCCGAGCGAGAGAGCCGGAACAGTCTGTAATTAAAGTCTGGGAGCTGATGAGAGTCCAAGCAAAAGGGAAGCTGGGGTTTCTGCTGCTTTCCCGTGGCTGGCATTTTGGAAAGGCTGCTGAGGACGCACAGGGCTCGGGATGGGAGCGGTGGGACACGGGGCTGGCACCAAGGGGTCACCCCTGCTCGTCCCTGCAGCACTGGGGGTGTCCCCCTTCCACAAACCCCCTCCCCACCTGCCCGAGCGATGCCAAACCATTTTGGGATGTCCTGACTGCGAGAGGCTCTTGGGACAGCACATCTGTCCCCCTTAGTGCCCTGACTCCGATTTTAGAGCCAGTATCTGAAGAATTCCCAAGCTGAGCAGGAAGCTGGGATAAAACCTCTGTCCAGAGTAGCAGAACGGGGTAAATCTGTTCATTAAAGAGATTTCCATGAGGAAGGTCCCGTTGGGAAGAACGGAGGGATTGGCCAGAGCAAAGCCTGCCAAACCTCTCAGCATCGGCTCCTGCAGGTTGGGCTCTCTCTGCACGTGCGGCAATTTGTTCTGGCTAGTGAGGGCGGCTTGTGGCAAGTGCTAATCCCAGCCCTGGGGTCGAGCCCCCCAGGAGAGGGGAGAGGCCCCCCCCGAGCCAGCGAGCTCTGTGTAATCCCCACACAAAGAGGTGCTCTCTACTAATGGCTTTACCTGCCTCATTCCCCTGCCCTTCCTGGCTCTCAGGGTTGTCCCTTCCCCACTGGCTCGGTGCTGCAGGAAACTCTGCTTCCCACATTAAGCAGATTGTCTGCAGCAGGACAGGCAAATGCATTTATCCTGCTGAATTCCCGAGCTGTGACACCGCAGCATTTCCAGGATATGAATCCTCTGGCACTCACATCCTTCCCTGCCCTGCTTCCGCAGCTGAGCCATGACACATTTATCAATTTATCAATTTATCACAGAGCATCCCCAACGCCCCCGGCTCCCAGAGCACTTCCCTGGGACCATCTGCTGCCTCCCCCAGCTGTCCAGGGGAGCCCTGATGCACCAAAACATCTCCCACCCCACTGCCAGGGCTCATCCCTGCCCAGCACAGCCCCATATCAGAGGATATGTGCCCACATCCCTGGTGGTGGGCACTCTTGGGACCAGCTCAAACACTCCCCACTACCCCAAATTTACTGATTTCTGCAGAAATTATCCCATTGTGGGTTTTTCCTTCTTGCAGGAGAGAAAGTGGGAAGGACATTCACAACGTGCCTCAATTAAAAATGGTTTCTAGGCTCAGACTAGCAAATGTTGGCCTAATTTGGGGGGAAAGGGCTCTACCACAGCTCTGCTGGGCAGGAAAATAATTTCCAGGCACAGCCATAAAAGTTACAGCTTGATAACTCAGGCTGCAAGGTCTGTGCTCCTTAGAGAACAGGGTCTCAAGCTCAGGTCCAAACCCTGCTCTCCAAGGACAGCCTCAGCTTTCCAAAGCAAATCCAAGCTCAAAGCCATCAGAATCCAATCACTGCTCACCCGAGCAGATCCCCCTTGTCACTGAGCACGGAAATCCAATATATGGGAAGAACTTGCAACAAAAAAAATGAAATTCTGTTTATTTTCCTAGCAGGAGTTTGGCCTAAACCCTTCTCTTTTGGAAAGAGAGTCAGTAACTCTGTCACTTCTTTTTTTATCCTCCTTTAATTACTTTTCTAACCTAAATGAGAACCAAAAGGAAGGCTTGGGGCACTATCACAGCATTGCTGGCCAGATGTACCCTGGCCAAAAATGTGATTCCAAAATGAGACACTGAGTAATGAATTATAACTAAAACACTGCTTTACCAATTTTCCTCAGAATCTGGACAGGTTTTCCTCAATACAAAAAAAAAATTATTTTTTTTTCTAGCCAAACATCCTGTGTAAGTAAGAGCTTGGGAATGGCATCCATGAGATGCCAGCTGTCACTGCAGATGCTTGGTGGCCAAAGGAAAAGGCACACGGACCCTGTGTGGTGGCTTTAGCTCCACCAACACTGTGAGGAAACTCAACCCACGCTGCTGTGCTGGGGAGCTCAGCTCCTTCACACCTCCGGCTTTAACTGGTGGGTTTACATTGTGTTAAGCCCATCTAGACAGCAAATCCATTTCCTCCTGCTTAACAGCCCCACTGCTCCTCCCCACGCTAAGCCCCAGTGATTAACGCTGTCTCCACCACTCCCCTCGGCTCCTAAACCCCCTCTGCTCCCCCAGCCTGCTCTGGGCTGGGATTCTGGAGCAGATCTCCCCCCCTCCTGATGCTTGGGATGCATGAATTCATTCTGTCCCGGTGTGAGCAGAGCAGCTCATGGGCTGTGCTGCTCCCCCAGGCAGGAGTTGTTCCATTCTGTTCCTCCAAACCCTTCAGAGCCACCTCTTCTCCTTCCTCACTGAAATGCAGGCTTTAACTCTGTTTTTTTAAATTAAAATCCTTTTTCTAGTGTCCCTCACTGCTCTCTCAGGTGCTGCCTCTGTAACCAGCCAGAAATTACACCCCACACAAGAGTTAAGCCAGCCTGGAGAGCTGCTCCTGCCCCACTTTGCTGCCTGAACACCGTCCAAAAGCAATTACACAGCACAATAACCCCAGGCAGGAGCACCGAGGTTCTGCAGGGACAGACAGACAGACAGACAGACAGACAGCAGTCACCCCCTTCTCTCCAGGATTTCTCCCAAGGATATTTCCATTCACAAACACAATTCAGATTTTTTTTTTTTCCCCCACTCTGGGCTGTCCCCCCTTGCAGGCTGTGCTGCCTGGCACTGTCCCCACACATCCCTTGTCCCCAACACAAACTGCCATGGGGACACCACGCAGAACACCCACAAATCTGCAAATAAATGGGAAGAAAAGAAGAAATAAAAGGACCCAGGGGAAGGAATCTGCTGGGGGAACAGCTCCATCTGGGCTTGGCACCAGGGTGCACTCACCCCATCATGCTGATGGGTTCTGGCCAGCCCTGGAGCTGCTGGCCCTGGCCCCGCAGGGATCCAGCCAGCTCAAACGCTGAGGCTGCAGAATTCTCTGCTCAAACACGGCCCACACAGCCAGGGATTCCTGAAAAAAATAAAATAAGTGGGTGTTTCCCTCGCTCCCTGCCCTGGCCAGGCTGGGAAGGGTCTGAGCAGCATCACCTCAGCTCGCTGTCCCACCAAGGCAGCCCTTCCTGCCGGTGCTTTTGTTGTTTATTTTCTATGCAGTTTGTCCTGAAATGTGGCAGTTTGGGATTTTGAGGCTTTCCTTTTCGCTGGGGTGAACCCCACGTGTGGGATGACAAGGAGAAGGAATCAGCCAGCCCTGATTCTGGGCTCTGGCTTCTGCCAGCTCCACACAGCCTCTGTGGGCTTTGGGGGTTTTTGTTTCTTGGTCTTCTTTTTCCTTTTTTTTTTTTTTTTTTTTCAACTGAATTTGTGCTTTAAACACTTCAGAGCTTAAATATTTTCAAAAGTTAGGAAAAAAAAATTAAAAAAGCTCTGCTGAGATCTACTTTTCCAGGTTGTCATGAAAATAAGAGAATCTCTGAGGATGCCACGGGTGATTGCTGGGATGTGCCAATGGAACAGCAACCACAAGTCCTATTTTAGGGGTGTAACAGTGCTCCCCCACCTCACCAGGACCTTCATTCTGGGCATTTTGGGACAGAGCTTCTCTGTGATGATGACAGCAGGATGCACAGCCACAGCTGGAGCAGTGCCATGACCATCCCCCAGCCCAAGGATCAAGAATGAGAATTAAAAGAAAGAAAAAAAAAAACAAACTCTTTGAAATCAGTTTTAAGTAAACAAAAAATTGATCTCACAAGCTTCAAGCAACCACAAGCATAAATTTGGGGTTGGCTGGGCTCTGTTTTGCTTGGGTTCCTCTGCATCACATATGAAGCCTATTTTAGGATGATTTGCTTGAGTGGCTCAGCACATCACCAGGGCCAGCCTGCACTGCACAGTCCCCAGGAGCCACTGCTGTCCCCTTGGCCATGGGGACAGGGACAGGCAGAGCTGCTCTGGAGGGCAAATTCCCTCATCCCTTGGGCTCTGGCTACCATGGGCAAGCTCTGGCACAAGCTCCACTCAGCTCCTCCTGCTGCTGACCCTGTTTATCCAGAGCCTGGAAGGGGTCCCTGGGTTGCTGTCCTTGCCCTGAGGCAGGCAGATGCGGCAGCTGTCACCTCCCCAAGCACAGGGACAGTGGCACAGCATGACCAGGGATCTCCAGCTCTGGCACAGGGACAGCAGAGCCCAGCCTGAGGAGCGGCAGGAGAATTGCAAAGCTGCATGGAGAACATCTCACCACAGCCTGGGAGCTCCTGTGCTGGCCCTGGACACTCCTCTGCTCCCCAGAACCTTCCAGCCACTCCAGCAGCAGCCACTGTCTGTCCCCAGTGCCACCAGCACTGCCAGGCTCAGGACACACTGCCATGGGCAAAAGTTCCTCCTGCCCTACCTGCAAAAGCAGGAGCAGGGAGGCAGAGCTGTTCCCTCATCTTCACAGGACCCTCAGGTGATGGGGTGAGGGGAACAGGACCTCCAGGCAATGGGGTGAAGGGAACAGGACCCCAGAAAATGGGGTGAAGGGAACAGAACCTCCAGGTATTGGGGTGAAGGGAACCCTTAGGTAATGGGGAGAAGGGAACAGGACCCCAGGTAATGGGGTGAAGGGAACCCCCAGGTAATGGGGAGAAGGGAACCCTCAGGCAATGGGGTGAAGGGAACAGGACCCCAGAAAATGGGGTGAAGGGAATCCTCAGGTAATGGGGAGAAGGGAGCAGGACCCCAGGTAATGGGGTGAGGACCCCTCAGGTATTGGGGTGAAGGGAATCCTCAGGTAAGGGGGTGAGGACCCCCCAGGTATTGGGGTGAGACCCCCCAGGTAATGGGGACGAGCTGGAGGCTCTGGGGTGGCTGGAGCCCGATGCAGAAGCACAGGCCCAGCACAGACCAGGGCAGCTGCTGTGAAATCAAAGCAGGAATTGCCAGGGCTGACACATCAGTGCTGAGGCTGGAGGCCACACACAGCTGGAGCTTCACCCACCCTGACAAAAACAGCAAATCCAACTCACACCTGTACAACACTGGCAGCTCATCCCCAAATATTCTGCATTTACAGAATGGCTGCTGTTGTCTCCTAAAACTCTGATTAAAATCTCTAAGTGGCATGGCAGCAGGTTGGCTGCATTTCTTCCCTCACTAGGAGTGAGCTGTTCAGTTTTCCAGAATCCCAGCACAGAAATGCTCCCCACTGAGATGAACAGGATGTGCTTTCAGTGGTTTAGCAACTGAGCATCCTGTGTGTCCTCCATGACAGCCACGAGCCCCACCACGGCTCCCTCACGCTGCTTCAAGCACATCTGCACTTTTGGAGTAATTCAATAGAAATATATATTTCTATCAGGTCCAGGAGTTGGACTCAATGGTCCCTGTGGGTCCCTCCCAACACAGGATATTCCGTGATTCTGTGATATATTTGTCATACATTCAGGAAGGCTGACTTTTCAAAGTCTTGCAGGGCTTGGAACAAGACATGATTATAATCAGGGAAAGAGCAGAGTGAGACATCTCCCATCTTTTTATAGAATAAAAGCCCCATTTCTATCATTATAGGGATAGATCTGATATTAAACTCAAGCTGACTGAATACAGGAAAAAAAATTAGGATTATCCAAAGAAAATTCCATTCTACTGTTGTCAGATTTTAACATTTCAAGACAGGTAGGAAAAGTATTTCTCACCTATCACAGGAAATCATCTGGAATTTCT
This sequence comes from Toxostoma redivivum, assembly GCA_013397375.1. Taxonomy (NCBI): domain Eukaryota; kingdom Metazoa; phylum Chordata; class Aves; order Passeriformes; family Mimidae; genus Toxostoma; species Toxostoma redivivum. The sequence goes on from VXBI01014470.1 coordinate 25,968, forward strand.
GTGGCAGAGCCTGAGCTGCTGAAGCAGACAGAGAAGAGCACATGGAGACACCAGGGCCAGGGCAGCCCCTCACCTCACTCACCAAACACAGCTCAGGTGTGAGCATCACCTTGCACAGCAGAACCTGCATCTCTTCCCCCCACAACAGCAAATCCAAACCCTGTGTGGTTTTTGTGCATGCCTGGATGGAAAGAATAATTCCAATTATCCATGAGCTGCAATTATTTGTCATTAATGAGGTTCTGCATTTTAAAACTTCCATGGTTGGCTGAGGAAGCCTGAAGATGCCCCAGGAGGTTTCTTAAATGTGGTTTCTATCAAGATGTTTAACTTTTTAATATTTTTAATGATTTTGCCAATTTTATTCAAATCCAATGGATTTTAATCACTCTATCAGCAGCATCTGTGTGGACAGATGTGAGGGGGCACAAAGGACAAAGCCCTCGTCCCCAGGGTTTGTCCCCCCTGTCACAGCAGCCTGCAATGTCCTAGTCCAGAGCACAGGAGCTTCAGCCACCACCTGCCAGAGGGAAATGACAATGGCAGGCAGCAAAGGCAGATTTTATTGTGTCTGGAGAACTGCAGCTCCGTGAAGCTCAAGTATTTAAATAGACAAGAATCTTTTGTCCAGGAAACTGAGCACTAATAATAACATTTCCTCCCTCAAAGAAGGTTTCTTCCCAGCTGCTTTCCACGGTCTCTGCCTCCTCCTGTTCCCTGGCACTGTCCCAGCCCTTGTCACCCCCCTTTCCCCTCTCAGCCTGCACTACACCCCACGGTTTTCCAGGCTGCCTTCCCTCCACGCCCCAGCTTTCCCTCCTCCACCAAACATCCGGATTTTCTGTTTGATTCCCTGCTCTGCTTTCTCCTCCAGGCTGTCTTGGCAGGCACACAGCAGCAAGAGGAAGCCTCTGCTGTGGCTCTGGTGGCCAGAGCCATGGCACACCCCAGTGTCCCCATCCATACACACACCCCACTCACACCAGCAGAGTCACCTCCAGCATCTCTTCCCAAATGCCCACAGCTTCCCAAAGCTGGGGGGGAATTTTAAGAGGGATGGAAGAGGACACAGGCCAACATTCCATCTGTTCTTCAGCTTTCCAAAGCCTGGCCAGAGCATGGAGGTGCTCCAGCTCTCCAACCAGTTACAAATTATTGAATTATCCATTCATTTCCTATGGGCACACTTCCCATGAAGAAAACCCACCCCAGGACACCAGTCCTGTGCGTGGGTGTTGGGATCCACTGCTGTGGCAGCAGAAAGACACTCGGGGCAGCTCATCAAGGGAAGACAGGGAATTTCCTGGAGCAAAGACCAAGCCTTCATTTGTTCCTGCCAGCACAGAACAATGTGCTGGAGGAGCCAGCAGCCATCCTCTGGGAGAGCAGAGCTGTGCTTCCCATCCTCCCCTCTGGAATCACATCCCTGTCCCTGTTAAACATCCCATGGGGCAGGAGCTGGGACAAAATACCCTGCAGAAAAGATGGAAAAATCTTTTGGAAATCAAGTCTTACCTGGAGGAAATGTAGGGCTGAGGGAGCTGTGTCTGGGTGGAAATGAGAGATTGGAGCAGGGACCTGTGGCTGCTCAGAGATCCCAAATCCTTCAATATCCTGCTACTGCCAGGGGACCAGAGAGTCTCAGCACAACCACAGCTTTACAGGATCTGAAAAGCAAAGTGCTGGGTCACAAGAGGAATAGAAAGAAATGAGCAAAAATAAAGGGGTTTAATGAAAACATATCTTGTTTCCATCTTAAAGAAGGGGAAGAGGCAGGACAATTCTTATCCACAGCTCAACACATTTATTGGAATTAATTTAAGAACAGAAAATTCATAGAGAGAAAAAATATGGTTCAATCACGACTGAAGTGTCCTGACAGTGTTGGTGCAAAATCTTTGCTGGTTCTAGTAAAATAAATTTGGTTTAATGTTGGTTTGATCTCGAGTTCAACAGGATCACAATCCTACCCTGCCTCAGAGCAGAGGATGGAGTCAGGAAAGCACAAAGATATTAACAAAAATATTGAAATTAGAGCCCAGGTTTCCATACACAAAACCCTAAAGAAACTGGACCCCAAGTGCCAGTTTTTAATTAAACACCAGTTTGGAATATTATAAAAATCCAGGAAGTAACATGCAATTATGCATCTACAAAGCTGAGGACTCAAATTATTCTATTGATTTGAAACACAGTGTGTCCAAATGCATTTTATATATGTAATAAACTTGTTAGCTTAATAAATATGTGGAGACAACATTGAAATCTGTGTCTGATTTTAGAAACAGACTAAATCCCTGTCCCATTAATCTGCATGAGAAAAGTGAAACAAAGGCTTCACTCCTTTTATTTTATTTTATTTTATTTTATTCTTACATGAGTAATGATTTAGAAAATGTACATTATCATCAGCACTATAATCACCATCCCATGCCTGGAACTCCACGAGGGAAGCCTGCACTGCACATAAACTAAATCTACTGGGGGCTGTTGAAACTTAAGTTCCTCAAGAATTATTTTTAAGTTCCTCTCCATCAGGGATGTTATAAGTAATGAGAGCAGCTGCAATTGTGGATTTTCAGAAAGTTTTCTCCCAGCTTGTTCTAGAAAAGCTGCTGTAAAGGTTGTGATGCTGAGCCTGTGGTGCCTGGGCTGGCTGCTAGGAAGGAACTGCATTTTAGCTGGCATCTGGCTGAGCTTATATTTTCATTTGTAAAAATTGAAAAATTCTTGGAAGGACTCCACAGCCTACAAAAAAAAAAAATGTTCTTCTTGAAAACTAGTTATGAGTTAATGATAATTCCACTTTGGGCAGGAAGGAAGGGTTTAGGCTGGATGTCCCTGGGTGAGTGGGGAGGATGTTAAACCACAGCCCTGCTCAGGTCCCACTCCCAGCCCAGGCTCCTCTCAACAGGACAAACCTCCCACTTCCAGGAGATTCATTAAACATCTTCCACAGAGCCAAGCTGCTTTTATAAGCACTCAGTAATTCTGGATAGGGGAAAACTTTCTGGAGTTCAAATCCAGCTTTTCCTTTGATACATCCCTAGAAGGAACCTCAAAAATTAAATCCTGAGAAATGCAGATAAAATCATGCAAAAGCTGAGACATCCTGGATGTGCAATGTGCTTGATAAGTACAGGGGGATCCCTTATGCCAGAGACACAGGGAAACACTCACAGACATCACAGCAAAACTCCAATTCTGATTTATCCCCACATTTGGCTACAGCCAGGGTGCAATTCTGGTTAGAGTGTCTATTTATCAAAAATATATATCTTTAACAATCTTAATGAGCTTTGGAGTGATCCTGTGCTGGGAAAAGAACAGGTAGAAAAAAGAACTTTATATTCAAGGACTTGCTGTAACTTCCACATGAGAAAAGGGCTGCAGCACTGGAAATAACCAAAAGGGATCTGTACAAGGACAGATAAATCACTCTCCTCTGCACAGAGGGAAAAACCTGCCATGCTGGTCACTTCTTTCCAATAAATGTCCAGATTTAAGATGGGTAACATGGATTAGCAAAGGTTAAGAATCCTAGAATCCAGTTTTACTTTGAATATTTCTTCACTGATATAAATCAGAATCATAGAGAATCGGAGAATTGTTAAGGTTGGAAAAGACCTCTAAGATCAGGTGCAGCCACCATGTTCACCACCAAACCATGTCCTGGAGTGCCAGACCCTTTTTTTTTTTTTTTTAACACTTCCAGAGGTGATGACTCCACCACTGTTCCAATCCTTGACAAACCTTCCCATGACAAAATTTTCCTAATATCCAATCTAAACCTTCCCTGGTGCAACCTGAGGCTGTTTCATCTTGTCCTGAGGGACCCCAGGACTTTTTCAGCTCCTTATTTTTATCCCAGATTTATTTATTATACCATACAGAAATAAGGAGTTCATGAGAGCCAGAGAGGCTGGGCAGCAGGGCAGTGCAGCTCCTGCCCTGGATTTGGGATCTGTCCAGCTCTGCTCACCCTCAAACCAGGATACCTGAGGGATCACCACCTTGGGATAGGGGAGTGAAAACGAGACAGATGTGTCCTGCTAATTCCTTCACCATCAGCCCACAGAATTTGGGATGTGCACATCAAAAACCCCGAGTGTCCCTTGTCCCCTGCGGAGCTCCGGAGCTGCACCACGTCCCGAACTCATAAATGTTTCATTGCACTTCTGGTAAACAGGCACTGCTTTTGAGCAGTCTATGAAACAATATTGTAAACAGCTCAGCTCTTCTCCCCTCTGGCCTGGGCAGAGCCAAGAACAATGAGAATTCAGGGATGGAAATCCCGAGGCAGGGATGCTCAGCCTTGCCTTCCCCCTGCACCAGGGAGAGGTGATGGGGCTGGGTGGAGGGTCATGGTACAAAAAATGAGCCAGAAAAGAGAGAGGGCTTGGAGTGAGCAAGGCTGCATTTGACAGGGATTGCAGGATTTAAGCTGGAGCCAGTGAACACCCCGGGCTGGATGCGCCCGCCTGAAAAACAAAAAAAAAAAATCCAATAAAATGGGCAGATGGTCCTGGAGACATGGGGGGAAGCGGGGCTGGAAACAAGGAAACCAGATATTAAAAAATGTAAATGAGAGGGAAATTATAAAAAGCATAAAGCTCCTGTCCCTGAGGGAACAGCTGTGTATGCTAATCCCTCCTGGGCTGCTCCTTTTGGATCTCCCTTCCTTCCTTCCTCCGTCCCTCTCTAATAGCTCCCTTGTTCCTGCTGGACAAAACCGGCCCTTTGTGGCTGCTCTCAGAACAACATTAAAAACAGGAATAGGGAAATTGTAAACAGGAGGCTTTTGGCCTACAGGCCAAGGCACACACCGGCCTCTGAGGTCTACTTCATGCTAAGCAAAGAAACAGATCTTTGTTGCTAAAGGGATTAGGGCAGCGGGATTTGGGAGGCTGGGCAGAGGCATTCAGCTGGCCTGAAGTGGGGGCTTTGTAAAGAGATACCTCCATTATGGCCGGGCAGGAAACGCCGCTGCTCTTTATGCAGGGTAATGCGATATTGGCGGGCTCAAGGGCTCTCCTCAACAGCCCTATCTGCTCACTTCTCTCCCTGCTCAATAAATGGGGGTAATCACCTTTCCTGGGGGGCAGGGAAACTGCCCATCTTTAACCCTTAGGTGCTTTAAGAAGAGCCAGCACAGCCTGCTGGGGTGGGTTGGCAGATGAGCACCTATAACCCTAAGAGTTCCACCTCAAATGATCCTCAAGCAAATATTCCATCAAATATCCACCACCTGCATTATTCCCTCAGCCCACCTTTGCCCCACAAAGCCAGAACCATCCACAGCACATCTTCCCACTGCCCTGGGTTAGTGCCCTGCACAGGGTTTGTGGCTGGGGGTGGCTTTCTTCTCTTTTTTCTTTGGTTTTACAAATAATCAACCAACTCCTTCCTGCTGAATAACCTACACTCAGGTTTGCTTTAAGATCATCCCACAGTTGCACACAGCCCACACCACCTCTATGTAAGCAATATGGATTTTTTTCCATGGTTGACTTCTAATTAAATTCCCCAGCTGAGCCATGGGAAGATGGGCATGCCCACAAACAGCACAGAGCTGCCAGCCCCTGTGCTTCCAGAGGGAATCTCTGCTGGAAAAGGGGAGCAGGGAGCACTGAGCCTGCCACACTGAGCCACCTCCATCACCACAATCACACTGCCTGCATGTCTGCAGGGCATCCAGGCATGGGGGTCACACTCCTCTTAGGTGTAACTGAGAATTATTCCTTCTTTTCCCCCAAAACTGAGAGTGCCTTCAGCTGGAAGGTGGCTCTGTTCTGGAAAAAGAATAGAAGCTCACTGCAGAATTTAGAAAAGAGAATAAACACAAAATAATTTGCCTGGGGGGTGGTTGGATGGGAGGCTCTGCTCAGGCTGTGGCAGTGGTGCCAGTGAGCTGCTGCTGGCTGTCACCTCTGCCACCCACCCCTAACCAGTGCCACCAGGGCATCCTGTGGGAGAGGGGAGGGAGCAGCTGGGTTTGATGGCACCATTCTAAACCATTCCAGTTTTCAATGACACAAACTGCTCATATTGGAATAAAGTTCCTTAAAACCCATTAATTTGAAGTTTACAGTTTGGCCTGATAATAAAAGCCAACTAGCATGCAATCCATCTGTAATTTCTTTTTTTTTTCAGGCACTGCCTAAGTCTTCTCCTTTTTGGCTCTAGTTTCAAACTCTCTTCCCAGGAAAATGTTTGTAAAAATAATTTGCTATAATTAGAAAAACGTTTCATTGGAAATCCATTACTGGAAGCCTGTCCTGCCAGTGGGAGCAGGGCAGGCTCCAGGACACCTCTTTTGGTGACATGTTCCTGCTGAACTGACAGCCCTAGAGACGCCCATGTTTGTGTTACAAGAGCTGGGCTCTGAGTTCCAGCTCCCAGAATCAAAGGATTATGTGTGGTTTGCTCCATCTATTAAAAAGATCTGTTGATTCCAGTCCCTGTGCCTGCTGAGAGTCCTGACTCCCAGTGAGAATGGGAATAACAAGAGCAGGATATCTGTTATTTTGGGGGTGTTTGTGCTCAGGTGTGGCAGTGTCACTGAGAGCTGGGGCTGTACCTGTTCTAGAATTCAGTATTTGGCCTCAGAAGCACAGACACAGCCTCTGCATCCTGCCCTGGGGAACCTGGGAGCCACCACCCCTCAGGAGAAGGGGGAACATCACAGCAAGGACCAAGAGAATTTGGATGCTGAGTTTTAGGTGTGCCAGTGCTCTGTTACCCCATGTTGGTCAATAAAAAGGGAGATGGCACAAAAAGGCAACTCCTGATCTGGGACTCTGAGCTTTGAATATCCCTTCAGGCCTGGGACTTTGCAAACACAGAGAGAAGGCTGGGGGCTGAGGGATGGTAACTCTCAATTACAAATTACCAATTACAAAGTCATTAAAAGACCCACCAAGCAAGCTTTGCATATGGACTTTAATTATTACACCACAGTCCTGCCAGAAAAACACAAAAGAGGATCTTGGGCAGCTTGGAGGATGCATATGGCTTGTGTAGGTGGAGAGACCTAAGAGACTGTTACTTTGGGTAGGAAGTGGATTTTCCCTCTCCTATAATCTTGTTAAATTACCCTGGTTTTAAATCAATGATTTATATCTCCCTCTTCAAATCCAGAGGGGGGAGAAAAAAAACCCCAAACCCTCTCTAAACAGCCAGTGTGTGACAAGCAATACATTTTCACTTTCATTTACCCTCACACTGCAAAGTTCACTCAGCAAACCAGAAGTGTTAAAGGAAAATACTGGGAAGGACTGGTTAAAAAGAAAACCTTGGCTGAAGTGAGATGGAAAACAGATTTCCCGGGTTAGGTAAGTATCAGAAAATAATACATAATGTTAGACATCCGAAAAGGGAAGTAGGAAAATATTTAGGAATGTGCAGAACCATTTGGAGCCTAAGATAAGCACAAAAAACCCAATTTCATGAGGAAAGGACACTGCACACAGTGGCAGGAGGTGCCAAGCTCCAGGATCTTCCTGGGGAATGCCCATTGCTGTGCCCAGCACTGCTCTCTGGGAGAGCCTGAGTGTAGCTGGCTCAGGGCACCCAAACAGATTTTGGGTTGCCCTTTGGGTTTCAGGGAGTTTCCCTTTCTCTTCAACCAGTTTGCATCTGTGTAGGTCCTGCAGCTTCCAGGGGGAATCACCTCTTAGCAACACTCACAAAAATTAAATAAAGTCAGACCCAGCAGAGAGCTGGAAGTGAGGCAGTACAAGGACACTGCAGCCCACCTGCAATGGGGAGCACTCCCAGTCCACCCAGTTAACATCTCCTGGAGCTCCCAGTTTGGTGAAACCCCCCTGTGGTGCCAGGGAGCATCAATTTGAAAGCCAGCCATACCCTGGGCTGCACTGAAATGAAGGTGGGCACAGGTATGGGAGGTGATTCCTCCCCCTGCTCCCCTCTAGTGAGGCCCCACCTGGAGAACTGTGTCCAGTTTTGGGGTGCCCAGCACAGGAAGGACCTGGAGCTGCTGGAGTGAGTCCAGAGGAGGCTACAGAGATGCTCCCAAGAGCCCAAACACCGTGTGAGGTGTCACCAGCAGTGACAGCAGGGAGGAACTGAGTCCCAGAGCCAGGAGGAAGCACTGACATCACCCAGGGACTCCTTCAGCCCTGCTGAGTCACTGCTCTTCCCCAGAAACAGCAGGAACAACATCTCAGCCTCAGGAACAGCAGGAACAACATCCCAGGAACAACAGGAACAACATCCCAACCCTGGAAACAACATCCCAGCCCCAGGAACAGCAGGAACAACATCCCAGCCCCAGGAACAACAGGAACAACATCCCAGCCTCGGGAACAGCAGGAACAGCAGGAACAACATCCCAGGAACAACAGGAACAATATCCCAACCCCAGGAACAACATCCCAACCCCAGGAACAGCAGGATCAACATTCCAACCCCAGGAACAACATCCCAGGAACAGCAGGAACAACATCCCAGGAACAACATCCCAAACCCAGGAACAACAGGAACAACATCCCAGGAACAACATCCCAACCCCAGGAACAACATCCCAACCCCAGGAACAACATCCCAGCCCCAGCAGCGTTCCTGTGCCCCTGCTGCCCATCGGGGCTGGGCAATGGGGAACTCAAACAAAGCCCCTTTTCTATTTCTGGGTGAGGTGCATGGAAATCACCAGGCTCCCAGCTCCCATGGGAAGGCATTCACATCCCCCTGGACACTGCCACAGCCTCTAGCAGCAGTGCTATTATGGGATGCTGGGCTCCTTCCCCACCAGGCACTGCCAGCATCCCTGGCACAGCCCAGGCTGGGATTTTGTGTGCCTGTCCCCACTGCCCACTGCATATTTGGGAAGGAAATCCCCCCACGTGGCCTGGAGCACCCTGAGGGGAATAAAGCCATCTGTTCATTGAGGCAGGCCAGCTCCAAACCACTGAATGTACAGAGCTGGTGTTAAAGGGTCTCTCCTCGATGCAAATCCCCTCTTGTAAACAAACCTTGCAGCTCCCAGCCCCAGTCTCAAGGCAGGTTCCAATCTGATTAATTACTCCACGTGCCTTAAATTCCCCCCTTACAGCTCCCAGTGAATAAAACTATCTTTGTGCTGAGATATATTAAACATTTACTGAATTTCCCCTTGAGGTGCCCTTTGCAGTGATAATGGGACCCCTCTGGGTGAAAAACAAGCAATTTAATTTGTTTTGTGGCAGTAGTTGTCCTCCAGACCACCACTCACACACTCCAGCACACACTGAGTTTTATCTCCATATTTGCACTACTCCAGACTATTTTGGGTGCCTGCCTAAAGCAGAGCACAGAGTGCAAGGTGTGTAGATCAGTAAATTAAAAAAAGGAGAATTAATTAATGAGAAGGGAGTTTCTGTGCCATTCTCTGAGCAGCACTCCTGGAGGGCACCTGTGGGAAAAGCACCTGGTGCAGGTGAGCTCAGCTGAGGGCTGAGAATTCCTGCAGGAACACACACTGTGGATTCTGGAAAAGCAGTGGGATGAGGAAACATCCCCCCTATGGAGGAAATTTGTTAACCAATGGTTTAAGCATGGGAGCACCAAACTGGAGGCTCAGGCTGCTCAAGGAACCCCAAGAAAACTCCACAGCCCCTCTGAGCCTGAGCCTTCCCTCCCTCCACCAACACCCACTTTCTTTTCTCAGATAATTAATTTGTCTTCTCAGTCTTTCCATTTAAAAACCCGAGTGTGAAAGCTCCCCAAATTCCCACAACCTGGGAAAAGCATCATGTGCACCCCAGTCCTCTCCAGCTCCATCCCTGCCCCACTCTGCTCCCCACAGCAGGGATGTGGCCCCAGCTCACTCAGTCCAGCATTTTAAAGGGTTTAATCCTGAGCTGAAACCAGCCTGATTTATTTCCATTGCTTTGTACATCACTGGCTTTTTTTCCCCTGTTTAAAAGCAGACAGGAAAATGATAAAATTATGAGAGCTAACTGAATATTAAGCACTTTATACCTTGCTGATTTGCATTTCTTCCCTGTAAAGCAGGGTCTGTAGATGTCCCTGCAATGTCCACACAGAGGCTTTGCTTCTCTTGTCTTGCTTCGAGTCAGATCCCACAATCTTCACTCAGGAGAAGTCCCTTTCCCCAGCAGTAATGGAAATGGATAAAAACATGGATAAAATGATGGTCCTGATGTAGAAGAGAGTAGGAGAAGAGTGAGATGCATTTCCTGAAAGCAAAAAAAAAAGATTTTCATTAAAGGTGAGCTCTGCTGTGAGCCCCAGCACTTCCAGCAGTTCAGAACAAACATCTCCCCCTTGGCCTGAAGAACCAGAATGGCAAATCTTGGTCTTACAAAAAAGAAATTAATGAAAAATTGAAATTAATTGAATGAAATTGTGGATGCCCTGTGTCTGTGTGTGGGGCTGAAGTTACCTGGAGCTGCCCTGACACCAGTGCAGGCAAAGAGGAAATCTGATGGCCAGTGCTGGGAACTCTTGTGATTTTGGCATTGAAAGTGTTACAGAAAACTTGCCATAAAGTTCCTCTGAGGCTTTAATTTCCCTCCCCCCAATCTTCCTTTGATTTTGATCCCCTCCTTTCCTCGTGTCCTTTGAACTCTGAAAAAGGCACTTTGAAGAGATGTCATAAAGTGGGGGCTTTATTCAGGATCTCCTCTTTGATGCTCCTGCTCTGCAGGATGTGGAGCTGAAAGCTGAGACAGAAAGGAAAGGGCACAGGAGCAAAAGTGTGGATGTGGAGTTTGGGAATAACTCATGGGCACAGACACAACCCCACAGTGAATCCTGCTGTGGTTACACCCAAGCTGCTCCTCTGAGGGTGGAGGAGAGGGGCAGCAGGCTGGGAATTCCTCATCCCAAAGGATCCCTGATGTCACCACAAGGTCACATATTTAATTTCAAATTATATATTTAATTTTCAAAACCATTGCATTAACAGTGTGAATTCTGTATTACAGAATGATTTTGTGATTTGTGTTTTATTGCATTTGTATTTTATTGTTTAACCTCAATTCTTTCAATATTCCAAGTAATTAAAAAAACATAGTAGACATACCCCTGAATCAAATGTATGAAGATAGTTAAGCTGTAAACTTAACATTCCTTTGTTTTCATTTTTATTAATTCTCTCTCTTGTTTCAGCAGGTTTCCTATGACCTGACCCTGTGCTGTCTTACAGTTTTAAGTATTTTTCAGAGTTTTCCAAGAAAATTATCTGAGCCTCATTGGAAGTTTCTCCTGAATTGCTAATCCTATGGTTTTCCCCACTTGTTATTACAGAAGCATTCCAGCATTCCAGTATTCCTGCTCTGTTTAAAGCATCTCCATTCTGAGGGAAAACTTGGAAGATCTGAGCTGCTGACTGCAAAGCTGCTCTGTGACCATCCCCCCTGCCTGTGGGAAGAGCTCTGTGTCACCTGGAGCATCTCTGGTACCCAACCCCAGAGCTCAGCTCTCAGCAGCTCCAGGAGTGGTGCTGGCATCACCCTGCTGCCCTCCCCAGCTGTGCCAGCCATCGAAGGTCCAGCTGTCAGACACACAAAACAGTATTAAGGGATCAAAAATGTAAATAATCCTGTTAAATAATCAAAAATGTGAATAACCCAGTGCACACAAAGTGCCAAGAGCAGGCTCATGCCATGGGAAGCTCAGGGAGAGGAAGCAGGTGCAGAGTTCACCTCCAGCTCCTCAAACCCAGGAAAATGCACCCTCCAAACACCCTTCCCATACTGGAGCATCCAGAAATCAGAATCAGGATCATTGAGGCTGGAAAAGCTCTCTGAGATCCTGGGGACCTTTCCCCTCCTGAGCTGCTTTTGGAATTACAATGGGACATTTCCACAGTGAAGCTTTTTGTGGCCACAGTTGGATCCTCTCAACTTTGTTTAACCTCTCATAGGGAATTGCATCAACATCCAAGGGAACCTCTCAGCCAGGGACAAACAGATGTTCAGGCATTAGATAAGCTACAAGCAAGCCCACGGTGTTTATCAGCAGGGACACGGGGCTGAGTTTGGGTTTGTTATTTTTAGTGGGTGACCAGTGGTAGGAATTATTGAGAAATAAGTGAAAAATATCCTGAAAACTCCTTGAAGGGTTTCTGAAAGGATTTTTTCCTCAGTTGCTCCTACTTACCTGCAATATCAATTTATATTCTTTTTTTTTTTTTTTTAATTACAGCCAAATATCTGCTTCCAAGACTGAATGCAGATGCAGCTGGAACAGGAAATTTTAACTTGCTTCCAACCTGGGAATTTTGCACTTTAAGCTTGAGATAAGGAGACAACTTGGTTTTAAAGATACATGTCCCCTAACAAATTGTACTTTTAGAGGGACCACCCCCACAACCCTCCTGAGAAACCAGCACTGCAGAAAATGGCAAAATCTAAAGAGCTAAATAATCCTAATGTGCATTTATTAAATTATTCCCACGTAATACACTTCTAGAATCACAGAAACATGGAAAGCTTTGGTTTGGGAGACATTAAAGATCATTTATTCCATCGTCTGCCATGGACAGGGACACTTCACTGTCCCAGGTTACTCCAGCCTGGCCTGGGGCAGCCACAGCTGCTCTGGGCACCCTGTGCCACCCAGGCAAAGCCACAGCTGCACTGGCACTGCCCAGAAGTTCTCCCAGAGGACAAGGAGAGCTGACAAAGCAATCTTGGCTTTTCTTGGTGCAAAAGGAGCCCTGGGAAGAACCACAACAGCCTGGCTCCTCCTGCAGCTGCTCCCTTCACACAACCAGCCTCAAGGAAAGCAAGGAAAAAGAAAAAAAAAAGAGGTAGTGAATGAAAAACGAGGATTTTGTGATGGGCATTTAGTGTTACTGACCTGGGGCAGATTTTTTAAAGGCACAATCAAACATCTAAAGCTGCAAATACAAAAACTGGCACTAGGGAGAAATGCAGCACCCAAACATCTCCTAAAATCAGGGCCTGAATTTCCATCTCTTTAAGCTCTGCTGTCCCACTCCCATCTCCCCAAGGACCTTCCCCAGGAGGAGGGCAGGGAGCAGAGAGCTGCCCTGCCACAGCCAAACCCCCCTGCAGCAAAGTAGGTCAAACTGGAACGCTGTGCTCTCAGCTGAAGGTCAGCACTGTCTCCCCAGCCTGCTCTGGGCAAGTGAAGTGTATTTACATTGAGAAGATGTGGAGAGGTTTTGGAGCTGGAAGTGGCTGGAGGAAAAACAGGCTGTTAAAGAGAGCAGGAGCATGAGCCTGCATCCGAAATGCTGAGCGCTGAGGGAGGAAAGAATGAAAAATCCCAAATAACAGACATTTCCCTCAAAGGGCAGGAGTGTTAGAGATGCCTTCCCCACTCCTGGGCAAGCTCTGGGACGTGTTCCTGTACAAACTACAGCACTGACGAGAGGCCTTGGGTAACATTTGCAGAGGGCTTTGACATGGAAAATCCAAATTTCCCTTTACAGAGGCAAAGTCTGACAAAAGCAGAATGGAAAGAGGCTGTGACGGACAAAAATTGGCTCCCTGGCACCCACACAGGCCCACGCAGACTTTCCAGCCTGCCCTCCAAGTGTGAGCACTGGTGTTTCCATTAAGGGCCTGAATGCTCAGAAAGCTTCTGGAGAAAAAGTAAACTCATGGTTAGACCGAGCACGGCTTTTTCCTTGGGTTTCTGCAGAATTTTTACAAGTGGTTTTGCAGCAGGAGCAGGGATGACCCGGGTATGTTTGTGGGTGTCTCTTCTTGCACTGCAAGAGGAACACACATGTGGCCATTTCAGGGTATTTGTCTGAAATCATTGTTGGGGACATCTCTCAGAGGAGACTTCATATAGAAATAAAATCACAGAAGAAATCACAGAATTATTCAGGTTGGGAAAATCTTCTAAGATCATCGAGTCCAACTGTTCTCCAGCACTGCCAATGCCACATCTAATCTGTGTCCCCAAGTGCCACATCCACACAGCTGTTAAATCCCTCTGGGGATGGGGACTCCACTCTTCTTTCAGGGAAGAAATTTTCCTCAATATCCAACCTAAACCTCCCCTGGTGCACCTTGGGGCTGTTTCTGTCCCCTGTACTCAGGAGAGGAGCCTGACCCCCACCTGGCTACAACCTCCTACACAAAACAGGTTGGAAGCAGCCCTGGATGTGAATCCACACTGAAATTTGGGAAATCCCAAACCTCAAGCAGGCTGCCTCCTTTTATCCCAGCATGATCCCACCAGCCAGGGGCACTCCTGGAAGCCTCAGGCAGGACACAGAGGTTGCATCACACATCATTCACACGATGTACAGACCACAGCACTGCCTGCACAGGAGAGCTCTGCTAGAAGACTAATTAATGTATTTTGGCTGTCTCCTAATGAAACTCAGCAGCTGGAAGCAGGCAGGGTGCCAGCACCACGTGACTGCTCCCTTCTCCCTTGGACTGGGTTCAGGAATCCCTTTGCTGCAGTATCCAGTTGTCCTGCTCGACTCTTTCTCCCCCCAAACTGAACTAATCAATGTCTGGCTGTGAGTTATCACAGAGGGAGGGGCAGAAAAGTGCCTGGAGAAGCTCTTGTGCATCACCCCGTGTATCCCAACCCTGCTCCCATGCAGCCACTCAGGATTCCACTGCTGCATTTATCACCCTGAGCAGAAGGGCTGGAGGCAGAGGAGAGCAGTTTGGAGTGAGGTTATTGCATTCTTGACTTAAGCCCATTTTTCTGGTTTCCATGCAAACGTCAATGAATTTTAAAAGGGAGCATTCAGCCCGGACAGTATGTCTCTATATGGGGATTATTCTGCTTGGCACAGGGGGAATCCATTGGATTCCTTCTCCTCTCCCCATCACATCCCAGTTCCCTCCACTGGTTGCTGCACCATTCCCATGACTCCAGGCAGGAATTCTCCCTCTAAAAGCACAGCCATGCAGCCCATCCATGAACACCCACACACGTACAGGTGTGTGCTGGCACCAAGCACGGCAGGAATGTAAATATGTTTTACTCCTAATTATGGAAAGTACTTTGGCAGGAGGCAGCCAGCGACACAAAGAGCTACTATTGAGGTTCCTCAGGCTGTGGCCTCCATTCAGCACACAATTGACAATATTTAGACAGCAAGGACTGGTTCCTTCCTTCACAAGGTAACTTCCTCCTCTGGCAGCCCTGGGCAGGCTGTAAATGACCTTGTGTTTGAGGACAGGGGCAAATCAAATAAGTGGGCACAGGCAAGAAGTGCCTGCTCACTGCTGCTCCTCCTCCAGCATTCCCTGCTCCTCCACCACCACCATCCCCTGCTCCATCACCACCATCCCCTGCTCCATCACCACCATTGCCTTCTCCCTCACCACCTTTCCCTGCTCCATCACCATCATTCCCTGCTCCTGCACCACCATCCCCTGCTCCTGCACCACCATCCCCTGCTCAACCATCACCATTCCCTTCTCCTCCACCACCATTCCCTGCTCCTGCACCACCATCCCCTGCTTCCTCACCACCATCCCCTGCTTCCTCACCACCCTTGCCTTCTCCCTCACCACCTTTCCCTGATCCTGCACCATCCCCTGCTCCTGCACCATCCCCTAATCCTCCTCCACCACCATCCCCTTGTCCCTCACCACTATTCCCTGCTCCACCATCACCATTCCCTGCCCCTCCATCATTCCCTGCTCCTCCACCATTCCCTGCCCTCCACCACCATTCCCTGATCCTGCACCATTCCCTACTCCCTCCTCTCCCCCCACAGCCCCGTGGGCTGAACAGAGCTGGGAGCTCTGGCAGGAGATGTTCCCGTGCTGCCCAGCAGGGAGGCAGCAGCCAGGAGTGACCCCACTGCTCAAAGCAGGGACAATAAATGATGGCATGCAAATTAAGACTTATTAATGCCAAAGGAATCTCATTTGGGGTTTTGTCTCTCTCATCTCTCCCCTCCCATTTTCAGCCTTCCCCAGGCAAACTCTCCCCTCTAGGATGCTCCAAGGTTTGCTGATCTTCCACTGGGCAGCTTCTCTCCCAATCCCTTCCTTGCTGTCCATGCCCTGTTCCAGCCTGGCTCACACAGGGCCAGACCACAAGGCACATTGACTTCTGGCTCTAAAACCAAATAAAAAGCTTTTCATTGACACTCAAGTGTAGGTGCAGCAAGTCAAAAGCCTTATTTTCATGTTTTACAGCGCTCCCACCTGAATAAATTCATTTTAAGTGCCATTTTTCCATTTGTGGATTATGAAAGGTTGGGAGGTCTGGATGCCATCACCAGGGACCAAAAGGCAATATATCACCCACTGCAGGGCCTGCCAGTGCTGCAGTGTCCCACACCATGGGCAGCACTGCCCCTGGTGACTCCAAGCACGACCAGCCCTGCTTCAGACACACAGACAGACACAGAGACAGAGGGACAGCAGCAGTGGGACAGGCACGTGGCCATAAAGCAATGGTGGGACTTGAATGTGACATGGCTCAGTGGAAAAAAAAAAAAAAATCCCTAATATAAAATATTTCCTAATCCACCCACCTTCCTGCTCCCGTTTGGAGCAGAACGGCTCCATTGTGCTCCGGGGTTTGCTCAAAGCAGAGCCTGCACATCCCTCACCATGAGCACACCCCAGACCCAGCTGGGCTCCTGCAAACACCACTTTGGATCCAGGAGAGCCCATTTCCAGCTCTAGTGCACAGCATCACCTCCAATTACAAATCACATGTAGCTGTGGCTGTAAGTGCAAGTGCCCGAGGCACATCTGGCACACCAGCAGCTACAGGAGAAATAAAGTGTCATGGGATTGTTGGCTTTGCATATATTTAATTTTCCAGGCATTTTTAATCATGTGGAAGCACAGCTTAGGGGTGCTGGAGCATCACTGCTGCCAGCCCAGAGGACAGAGGTGCTCTGTGTGCCCAGCCATGGCATTTGGAGCTCTGTGCTGGCACCAAGGTTATCATTTTTCCTGTGCTAAAATGAACATGAGGTAAGGCTGGATTAAAGCAATGTGTGTGACTTGTTACAGACCATAAACAAGGACAGTCCCATTCTTTTTGGAGCCACCAGTGCCAATTATGAAAGCATTGCCATGCACATGGGACACGCAGCATCCTGTCACACTCACAGAACACCAGCAAGCTCAGCATCTGAAGGATCTCCAGGTTTAAAATCACACCAGAAGCAAGAGGTGCTCCCTGGTTTTTTTCTGCCACAGAAAGGTTTTCCACAGCTTTTGACAGCCCCAGGGGAGGTTGGAATTTATTCCACTTGTGCAAGTGGACAAAGCCAGCAGGAGTTTGGTGCTGCAGCACCACGTGGCTCCTCACTCCTCACACACAAAACCCTCCACAGTAATGCAGGGACAGAAGCACTAGGTGGCAAAAAAAGCCAACAGGTTCTTATTAGTTACAATCTGGAAATGAGCATTAATGCCTCTATAAAATTTCAGGGATTTTCAAGCCAACCATGACGGGTCTCAGCCCAGGAGCAACTTGTTTTGTTGTTCCTGAAGGATGGAAGTGAGGGCTCACAATCACACAAAGAAAAGGGGGAGAAAGGGGTTAAACCCCAAATTGAATAAATAAAGTAAAAAAAAATCTTGCTGGATTTCTGAGTACTATTTCCTTCCTGGCAATGACCATGTAATAAAGCATCAAAATAAACAGTAATCAAAAAAATAAATGTCTGGAATTGGTCTGGATTCCAGATGAGAAACATCTGCAGGGGTAGATCAGCAGATCTTTTCTCTTTTTCCTGGGCAATTAGTTGGACAATTCTGTGCTCTTATAGGTAAAATTATTCTCCCAGCCTCTTCTATCACCTCATAAATTAAATCAGTATTTTTGCAAAGGAAGGTAAAATCAATAAATACCTCCAGATAAATAAGAGCAAAAGACTCCCCTAGACAGAGCTGAGCCATGTTCTTGGGACATTTCCTGTGCAGCTCTCCTCATTTCCAACTGCACTTTTGAGAAAGGATGGGGGGAAAAACCAACCCTCAAATGTTTTAAAATTTAAAAGTTAAGTTATAATTTTTTCTGTGCTAAAATGAACATGGGGTAAGGCTGGATTAAAGCAATGTGTGACTTGTTACAGACCATAAACAAGGACAGTCTCATTCATTTTGGAACCACCACTGCCAATTATGAAAGCATTGTGCTTGCCATACACATTGATTAGAAAAGCTGTTTATTTGAACTAATAAAGCAGTAAATGAGCTGAAATTGTCTTTTCTTTATTTTTAATATGATAAATGGAATAAACTATGGGTACATCTGTTCCAGGCTTCTTCTCCACAACATGTTATGTCTGAAAAGCCTGAAAAATGTTCTTTTCTCTTCCAACATTTCAAAGTAATGATTTTCTGCAAAGCATCACCTACAAAACATCCATCAGGCTTACACAGTTTAATCCTCACTCTGCATTTAGTTCCTTTGCTGAGCTAAACCACACCACAGGGGGAGGAGAGAGGCAGATAAACCATGGGCACCTCTGGCTCAGCACCCCAGGGTGCAGCTCTTGAGATGAACCATGGAACCTTCTAGGTTGGAAAAGGCCTCCAGGACCCAGTCCAACCACTAAAAAAAGTCCCCAAGTGCCACTTTCAGACAAATCTTTGTTACCACAACAGGAAGAACCCAGAGGGACAGACACATGCTCTGTTTCAGCCACAAAATTATTTTCCCCTCTCCCATTATCACTAATTTTTTTAAACCTTGCTGCTCAGGTCTCTGAGCCTCTCCCAGCAGGATAAACCCCTGCTCATCTTGAGCAGGAAAATGCACACAAACCTCTCAGATCTTAAAAACATTTCCACCAAAATTGCAAGGGAAAGTCCCTCCAGCACCTGTGCACCCCTTCTCCCCTGAGGCAGCACACCATTATTCCAGAGAGGAAATGCTGAAGCTTTTTTTGGTGACACAGCACATCAAGGCAAATCCATATTCCAGTTCTGGGATCTCCCAGGATCAGCCCAGCTGGAGCTGGGAATGCAGAGCTGCTCCCTGCACTGCCTCAGAATGGGGGCTTAGTAAAATAGCAAATAGAGAAAAAATTGTGTCACCAGATAATGAACACCTTATTTTAGGCCGTGGTTAAGTCATTTGCTTTTCTGAGAAGGGAGTTTTTTTATTGTATTTAGTGGGGGTTTAAGGGCAGCCATGGTGAAGTTTCTACATAAAGGAAAAGCAAACAGCTGAAGAGTCCTCCCTGGGCTTTGATCCTCCCTGCAGTGAGCAAACCATGAAGTGATTGTTAAATCCTAATCCGATTTAAAACTGCTTTTGAATGCTTTAGGGGAGGAAGCGCTGGCTCTCACTGTCCTTCCCAGCCCCGGGGTTTAAAGCTGTGTCACCCTGCCTGTGCAGAGCCAGGGTCCCAAAACACCCAGCTGAGATAAAGCTCATCCCAGTGCAGGTGAATAAATCTCATGTGGGCACCTGGAGGAATCTCAGGTGCAGCAAACAGGGGAGCAGAGCTCAAACAAGAGCCAGAGCCAGGGCAGGAGTGACCACAGTGAACCCAAAGAAGCTGCAGAGCTGCTCAACACCAGGCCACAGCCTGGGCACTGCTGCAGGAGCACAGTTCAGCTCATGGGATGGGGATCCCACATGAGCAAGGTCCATGGAGCAGAGCCCCCGAGGAGTTCCCATCCTGGCAAAGCCCCGGACCTGTCCTGGGCAAGCCTGGCTTTGTGTGACAGGCCCTGCTGACAGCACAGCCCACCCTGACACCAGCAAACAGCCCTGACTCAGGATCCTGACTCAGGATGTAGATCCAGAGGAGTATTTTCCTTAGCACATAAAACTATTTCTGTTTTTTCCTCCACAAACACCATTCAAAAGGAACCAGGACCAAGCAACCTGCAAAAATGTAATCCAGCAATTACCAAGCAAACTTCAGCTGCAGCATCATTCCTGTGAGAGCCTCTCATGACATGCTGGCAGATGAATTTTATGCCACCTATTGTTTATTCCACCACTTTATTATTCCCTGGACCCCTCTGGTTTGATGTTGAGATTATCCACAGGTACATCTGCAGCCCAATGCCCCCATGATTACAGAGTTAGAGGGTTGTGGGACCCTGCCAGACCAGGAGCTGCACAGCCAGAGGGACAACCCTGGTTTCAGAGGGTTTATGAAGGAGAAAACCAGGAACACTGAAGATTTAGGAGCCCTACATCTGGATTCTGTCACTGTAGCAGGATAAAACAAAGCCATGATCCAACCTTGTTTGGTCAAGTGTGGATCTGAAGATGAGCAAACACATCCCAGCTCAGCAAGTCGTTATTTTTTGTGTGTTCAGTCCACAAGAGCCGGGTAGGAACAGAGATTTCAACATCAAAACCAAGGCCCCAGGACACCAGGATTAGAAATGTGCTGGCAACTGGCAAGATACCAGAACAGTTTCCTTGGCTGGAGCCAAAAAGCAGTGATTTTTGTCCTGGAACTGTTTATGAATCCCAGCTCCAGAAAAGCTGAGTGTGATCCTTGACACAGGAAAAGCAGGACATGGGTGTTGGTTCTGGGACATGGATCTCCAGGGGAAAAAGGAGCTTCCATGTGCCAGTGCTCATCCAGCCATGGCTGCAGCTCTCCTGGGGCTGGATCCCACCTGGACCATGCTTTAAGAGCTGCTCTGAAACACCCCATGCTCTCCAGGATGTTTCCAAAGGTGGGAACAAGGAAAGGCAAGAGCAGAACCCTCCCCTCCCTTCCAAAAGCAACTTCTAAAGAGCAAAATAACCTTTCCTTCAGGAGAATGTGCTTTTGTAGCAAGACTGGTACGTTTTTTGAAATGATCTCTTTTCAAACAATTAAAATCCACACCATATGCAAGGCCACGAGTCCAATCTCTGCTTTACATCACACACGGCACTTTTAAATGACATCTCCTTTTTCCGGGGTGGAAAATCACAGTCAGCATTTGTATATAAATATTATTACACAGTTTGAATGTAGAAGCCAGGAAACAGAGAGTGCTGCATGACAACGTGCTAAAAATTCCTTGCTGCATTTTTTTTTTTTTTTGTGTGTGTGTGTGGAGAAGGCAGCACTGTTTGTACAGGGATCCCATTGTCACACACAGTGTTGTGCTCACAGCAGCTCAGCCAGGACCAACACGTCCTCCTGAGTGAGCAGCACGTAGGAAATTGTCTCCTCAGCTCCTCAGACTCATCCACTGCTCTCCTAAAAAATTACAGATTCATTTAACCTGTGCATACATTAAATCCCAGGCTATTGTCATGCTCTGAGTGCTCAGAGCCTAAGAACAGGAACACAATAATTAGGAGGGTGAGCTTGTCCTCAAAGAGAAGCAGATGAAGAAACTGCTGGCACATATTCTCTTTAAAGTAATAATAGCATTACTTATCTTAATAATATTGCTTTATTCTAATGAAAGTGCATTTTATTAAACAGATTTTCAACCTCAACAGTCCCTTTCCATAGCCCACAAGTGACTGACAGGGCCAAAGACCAGGCCTGGACTTGGTTTTGGGCTGAGATCAAGCTTAGGCTCGGGTTGCTTGAGTGGCATCAGATCCTCATTTCTCCTGGGATGCTTTAACTTGCTTTTCCAGGGCTACAGAGACAGAATTTAACAGCCCAGGGCTTTTCCATCTCCAAGGAACAAATGACAACACCTGAAATTGAAATCTCCACCCTGCAGATCACCAAACCTTAATCCCTCCGTATCAAATGCTCGAGTCTCTGCTGCTAAAAATATCCCAAACCATGCTGGCTCCTCAAGCATCCAGAAATAGTGGTTGGTTTTTGAAAGCCACACACTTCCATGTGTCCACAATGTGCTGCTTGCCTTTGAAAACAAAAACACTGGAGATACACACTGTTCCATTAGAGCAGTCAATCCAAGCCCTGAGGCATAAAAACCTGAGACAGGGAGAAGCCACGTCTGGAACACAAATATCCAACACAACACAGAGCACCTTGGGGATCCTGCAGCCCTGACATCAAACTATTCCTGCCCCAAAGCACCAAGAAAATGAAAAATGAGCAAGGAAAAACATCCCATCACTAATAGTCACACCATGGGATGGGGAGAGTGTGCAGTCCCTTGTTAAGGTTTTCCTTAAATAATCTCACTGATTTCCTGCTGGACAAAGCAAAACTGACTGGTCAAAGGTGCTGAAGTTACTTCAGGCTTAATAAGAGAGCCTGGGACAGAAAAGGGACACTTGACACCCTCTAAAGAATATTTTGAAGAAAAAGATGTGGCTGGAGCAGTAACATGCCTGGGATGGGGAATAAAGGGAAGGTGGACTAAGGTGGGGGTTCCACTCAATCTGTTGTTTCACTGCTCTACAAATCTCCCTAAAATTCCTAAAGACAGAAAAACTTTTCCCTTTGGAGCTTCCAACCTCAGAGCCCTTCAGAAGAGCCCACAGAGCTGGTCCAGGGCCTCCTGCCTAAAATACCCCCAGGGTTGATGAGTAGGACACAGCCACATAATTTCATTGCTGATATCACTGAACTTGAGATAAAACAAAATATTCTGAGGGTTCCCTGTCCCTTTGGCTGCCAAGCTCCTGTCAGGGATATCAATTTGCAGACCAACCATAAGAATTTAACATTCCTGATAATTCTGAGGGCCAAGATTTGATTTGATTATGAAAATTCAAGGTCATTTCCAAACTTTATCCATTCTGGTTCTAATTACTTCGATAACTGAGACAAGTTTTGAGGTGAAATCTCAAGTCTCTTTCAATACATGCTTTAATGAAAAGAAATTCACAAAACCAAAGGATAAACAGGTCAAAATGAGTACAAATAACTTTTCCCTTCTGACATTAACCCTTTGGAGGGATACTGAACAGAAGTTGATGTTCTTGGGAGGTGTTCCCATCCATTGGACAGACAGAGGAATTTGCTGTAGAACTGATAAAGGGGTTTTAGGCAGCACTGAAATATAAATCTCAAAATCCCCAAAATTCTGGACCAGCGATCCACACCAGCTTCTCCTCCCTGGTTTTCCCATTCGTGCCACAGATGAGCAAAGCCCCTGCACTGCCTCACCCCCAAACCCCAGCCAGGACGTGCCCAGGGGCTCGGGAGAATTTCCCCTGGGAGGAACTCTGCTGTCACATCCCATTCCCTTCGGAGCTGGGGCTATTTTTGCCCAGTGCATCATGCAGTGCTCGTCCTCGTGGCTCCTGCTGCCAGGATGATGACTAACTTTCTCCCTCCACTTGTTCCCTCCACCCCTGAGAACATTCACATCCATCTGCAGTTTCTCACAACAAAATATTTTTCAGCGGACCAAAACACCGTAAAAGAGGATCAGCCAAGCCAGGCCAGCGTCCTCCTGGCAGAGCTGAGCCCTTCACCCCGGGCTGGGGAGGCTCCTCTGAGCCCAGCCTGGCTCTGAGGGTGCCCAGGTGAGGATCCCCCTTGGGCTGCACTGACACCCTGCTCATTGGCTAAAATAAACTTTATTTACTTCCCATTTTGAGAGAAATGAAAGAGAATCCCAGACTGGTTTGGGATGGAAGGGAACTTAAATCTCAGCCAGTGCCACCCCTGCCATGGCAGGGACACCTCCCACTGTCCCAGGCTGCTCCCAGCCTCACCCAACCTGGTCTTGGACAATTCCAAAGATCCAGGACACCCACAGCTGCTCTGGGAATCTGTGTCCTCCCCATCCTCCCAGGGAGGAATTCCTGCCCAGTATCCCATCCAGCCCTGCCCTCTGGCAGTGGGAATTCCTTTGTCCTGTCATTCCATGCCCACCTTTCCATCTGTTCCAACCACACCTCCCCTCCCCACCCTGCCAGGAAAAGGAGGCCCTGGAGATGCTTTACCCAAATATCTGGATCCTATTCAAAGATCAGAAAGCTAAGGAGGGGCAGAAACAAAAGGATGCTATCAGCTGGAGTTAGTCACATTAATTTCAAATACTATCTGCTTCTGTTCATCAGCAGCCAGGGCTAATTACCATGCTGAGGAAATGCATCCTCTCACAGGTGTCCTTTGTGCTGTGAGCCCCTGACACTGATAAATCCCCCACTTGGAGGAAGGAAGAAAACTCTGAAGGGAACCACGAACAGCAGAGGAAGAAGGTGCTCAAAAAAGAGCTCATGAGGAACAAAGGGGGGAAAAAAAAAGAAAAAAAGAAAAGCTTCTGAGATCCATTAAAGGCAAATCATTTAACATTTACTTTTCCTTCTGGTGCTGCTCTAAGTTTCCACATTACTGCACCATTAATTAGGCAAAACTACAGGAAATGATGGGTATTTTGACAGAGCATCGAGTGTTGGACTCAGCCCAGCAGAGCTGTCATAACATCCTGATGTACAGCATGAGGGGGCTGAGGGCTGCTGGGGCTTTTAAAGAAAAAACCAAACCACAACAGAACACTAAACCCCAGTAATTCTGTCAAAAGCAACAGGTTAAGGCCACAAAGAGAAGTGGGGTTTAAGTGCAAAGAAAAAATTTCCTTTCGAATCGCATATTTTCCAGTCTGTAAATTTTTAATGGATATAATCTGGGTATTTTCAAAGCAGAGGCAGGAGGAAATTAGTCAGGAAAATATTTAAGTGTTAGAATATGGTAATTATATACAATTATGTGACTCTGTAATACCCAGTGATACTTCAAAGAGGGAAGGGTCGGGTTGATTTTGTTCTACTGCTGTACCCAGAGGAGGAGCAAACACAAGAGATGGAAAATCAGGGGAAATCAGAGCTGATCCTGCAGGGACAGACAGACAGACAGACAGACAGACCCCCCTTGTCCCCATGCAGCTCCCAAATCCCCCACAAGCATCAACCCCCTGAATATTGACACCAAACCCCAACCTGGAACAACCTCCAGTTCCTCAAGGAATGGCACTTTCCTAAAGGAATTTGAACTTGGAGGGATATTTCCACTTGGAATTTCTTTCAGCAGTTATAAATCATGAATGAAATGCTAGATTTCAGCCTTTGCCAGCATGGTGTGTGCTACAGATCCACCAAAAACCAAACCAAGTGAAAAATGACAGCGTGGGGCTGGAGACAGGAGCCACACAAACCAGATCAATGTCACAGGGCCCAGAGGAGCTCTGGGTAAAATGTGCACTTAATTCATCTTCACCCATCCTGGGGAGCCAGCAGAGCTGCAATCCAGAAGGATTTTAGAGAATAAAAACCCAAACCAGTTGTTTTCCACCAGCACAGCCCCTGCCAGTGCAGCACACAGACATCTCACTGCAGTCTTTGCATTTTAAACCTGAACCCCAGAAATAACAGCAATTACTCCACAGGGATGCCTTTCACTACTGCAGCAGCCTCACTGGGATTAAATATTTTTGCTCCAAGTTTCATGAACTTCAGGCAAGAAATGCAGGAGGAAAAAGACACTGGTGGTGCCTTGGTGACCAAACCACCACCAGCTCCAGGGATTTATCCACTGGCACTGCAGGACTTCAGCTCTTTCTGAAAAAACAGCCCCAACATCTTCCCCAGCAAACCAAAACTAATTGGACACAAAAGGTTTGTGAAAGCTGACAACAGATTATTTAACTGAAGAGATCTCAGAGATTGTTTTAAGTTTGATTTTAAGGAAGGTTCAATTCTACAGAAGGAGGAAAAACAAGAATATAGCAGTCATTTATTTATATTTATATTATACATATTAACTTTTATGCTGATACATTAATACAGCATGGCTGTAACTCATCAGGATCCCTGTCTATCTCAGGTGGAGGACACAGACCCTATTCCTGCCAAAATAAAGATGGATTTGCTGCTGGCTTTTGATCACTCCAGTATCTGTGCAAAAAACCAGCTGATATTTAAGTGTTTGCTTTGCTGTTCATTGATTACATTATGCAGGGAGAAGTGATGTGGCTTTTTAGGAAGGACTTAGAGGGTTTTGTGACCAAAATGTAGCTGGGTGTTAGTGAGGGTTTCAGGCATGGGTGCAGCATTTCTTCAGGCTGCTGTCAATGATTTGTAGCTCTGGCCATGGAGAAGTGAGAACAACCCCAATATTCGGATTTTTCAGGCTCAGCCTCACCTGCTGTAGCACTACAGACACCAAAAGACCTGTAAAGCTCTGCTGCATGGTCAGCATGACTTTTAAGGTCAGACTTTTCCACAGTGTTGCTTTGCTGGCCAGGGAACACCATTTCCTCTCTGTGAAAATTCATTTCTTAGTCACAGGTGAAGTGATGGCTGCTGAGAGCAGCCTGGCATCTAAAAAACAAAAAATTCCCTGGCATCTAAAAACCAGATATCCACCTCTCCTGAGCCTAGGAGTGCTCAGGAAAGACAATTCCCAGCTGTGGCAGGGGCTGTGGAGGCCACCCAGGGGCCATGGGACAGATTCCATTTGCATTATTGAGCTGCAGATGGCCAAAGTCCCTGTGCCTGACCTGCCAGGGTCCCCAGACAGGGACCCCTGACTGTCCCACCCAGGGCACCTGGGGAGAGCTGCCAGGCTCTGGGACAGAATGTGGACAGCAACACTTCCCCTGCCCTGGAAATATGTTTGCATTTGTTCACTTCGTTGCTAAAAATGCTCAAGTCACATGGGAACGCCTGGGAATGCAGCCCAGGAATTTCGTTTGTAAGCAGAATTGTGTTTCTGGAGACTATTGACCTGAACTGTAAATAAATATTAAAAAAAAAAAATACATGGACATATACAAAATTTATGGTCCTTGAGATGACTGAGTCAATCAAAAACAGGTGAAATATTTCCTGCCCTGATCTATCAAGTGGCTGAGTCCTAAAGTTGGAAAAGAACCCACAGCCCTTCCAAGGAGATTGAGGAGCAGGTCCAGGTTCAGACCTGGAGCCCACGATGGGAAAATCCACATTTCAGATTGGATCTCAGATCTGACATCTCTGCTGTTCTGCCAGCTGGGCAGAGGAGGGATCCCAGCACCCCAGAGCTCATCCACCACAGCCAGGCTGGATCTGCTCTCTGCCTGCACAAAGCACAGCTCTGCAGAGCAGCCAGCCCAAAATCCCAGCCCTGGTCAGGTCCCAGCTGCAGAATTTGCATTTATCTCAGTGGAATTTTTTTATGCCAGTGAATGGCAAATTGCTCTGATGTACTGAGTTCAGCTTTTGAGATGATGACACAGCCAGCACACAGCAAACATTAGTCAGAAAATATCTTCAAAGCAGCAAAACTCCAAAAAGCAAGAGCAAAATATGGGGCATTCAGGTGGGATTGAAGTTGCCAGATAAGTCAGGTATAATTTCAAAAAATAAACAAATATAACACCCAAACCCTCAAAAAAAAAACGCTTATATACTTTGTCTGTCCAAGGCCAGGTTGGAGAGGGCTTGGAGCACCCTGGGACAGTGGGAGGTGTCCCTGCCATGGCAGGGTGGAATGAGATGGGCTTTAAGGTTCCTCCTCACCCAAACCATTCCAGGATTCTGTGATTTAGTGTTTTCCCAGTCCAAATTTGCTGCACAAATTTTTGTTTAGGTTTGCTTCAGGTTTTTTTATACCACTCATAAGGAATTGCTGCAGAATTCCCCACCACAGGCTGCAGCAGCAATTCAAGACTAAAGAGCATCCCTCCTACCTCACTAAAATCTTCTCATCATTGTGCTCCCAGATTTCCACTGCTGGTGTTAAAACCCAAAATAACCCTGAAGGCTCCACAGCCAGGTAAAGCCACAGAGCAGAACTGCAAGGGAAGGAAGGAAACGAAGCAGTTGGTGTTAATTATGCAAAACAAGATGTGACTCCAAGGATGTGAGTAATGTCTGGATACAACAACAGGTGCCTGATAAGAGAGGAGGAAGCCCAGACCTTTCATCTGCACCACAGAAGCAGCAGAGATAACAATTCTTAGCCACCCCCAGGGCAGTTTGCAGAGTTTGTGAGGTGATTTCATAACAGGAGGGGATGTGCTGCCTGTGTCAGGGCCTGGCTGCCAGGGAGATGCCCCTGCTGCGTGCCAGGGCATTTCAAGGCAGCAAGATAAAGCTGGGGAACACTTCCATGGAGTGTCCCTGCATGGGTGAGAGGCCAGCACTGCCTTCCACCCACAGGAAATCCAGCACACCCAGCCATTGCTCTGCTCCTTTCTGGGTTACAGCACCAGGCTTCTCCCTTGCTTCCCACAGAGGGAACTCCTGAGAGGTTTCCTGGGGAGCCAGAGCTCCCATGCTCCCAGATTCTGCCCTGGGGGATTGCACCCCACAGCTCAGCAGGCACTGCTGGCACCTCTTCTGTGTCCCCTGCTTTCTGCTGGCATCTCAGCACGTTCCCATTTCAGGCTGTGCCCCAGAGCCCACGATCCCACTGTTTCCCCAACACTTCTGTGATTCCACACCAACCCCCTCTCGCTCATCTCCATGACAGAGCAGCACAGTAACTGCTGGTTGCAGTGCTCAAGGGGAGGAGAATTCCTATAGCAACATCCAAACAATTTCTCTGACTTATGTATGACAAATATTTGGCACAATCCACCAGCATTTATCAGTAGGACTAATCCTTCCTACTCTGCCTATGGCTGGAGGCATCACAGGCATCAAACAGATCAGGAATATGGGATGCTGCCCCAGATGGATTTGGCAGCAATGCATTTCCATGCAAGGGGCATATTGTGTCAGTGGATTAAAAGAAACAGTCCATTTTCCAGGTTTTATCAATTATTTCGAAGAGGTGATAAAATCTGAAATTCTCATTTTTCATTTTTAATGGGAAAATTTAATCTACAGTTTCCATCCTTATAACATGAATGGCAATAATCAAGTAAATAATGAGAAGGGATCTTCTATCACCAAGAGATGACAAAGCCACCCATGTGGGCATCCTTTGGTTCTGAAAGCCAGGCCAAGGCTACAAAAAACAACCTGCACCCACTGCCAGCAAATGAGAAAATTCCCGAGGCAGGATCAGCCAAGATAGGGAAGGAGATCCCTCCCCACACCGAGCCACCGAGGGCTCCCCAGCCAGAAAGGATTTGGAGCAACACGAAAACCTCAGCAGATAAAGTCTCCACATCTGCTCCTGATCCAGCTCAAAGCCAGCAGAAGCCGAGTGCCCGGGACTGAAGGCAGAACACGGCTCCACATCCACAACGCTCTGAAGCCCGACTTACGCCGTCCCCAGGGGGTTGCACTTTCACTTTCCTAAATTGCCTGCATATTTGCTTTTTTCTGATGGCAGATTAGGAACCATGCATTTCCTTAAACCGCCAGCTTTGGGCCAAGACACACACGCCCTGCCTGGAGCTGTGCCAGCCCACACAGCACAGGCAGAGCT
Organism: Toxostoma redivivum; assembly: GCA_013397375.1. NCBI lineage: Eukaryota > Metazoa > Chordata > Aves > Passeriformes > Mimidae > Toxostoma > Toxostoma redivivum. The sequence goes on from VXBI01014470.1 coordinate 55,129, forward strand.
GGAGAAGCACGTCCCAGTGTGAGCCCAGCAGCCTCTGGCTGCCAGGCACTCACACAGCCCCAGCTCTCCAGGCTGCTCCCAGGATGGACAAGAACTAAATTTTAAAACTTCAGAGGCAAAGCAAGTGTGGCAGCACCACGATTCATCCCGGAGAAGAAATCACGATCAAAAATCTGTAGCCATTTCAGGGTTTAAATGAGCATGAAATGAGCGAGCAATTAATTTCCTGCATGAGGAAGGAGTGCAGAGTTCAGTATCAGCAGCACTGCCAACATGTATAAACTTATTACACGTCCTGGGAGAAGTGGTATTTCCCTTAAAGCCTCAGCTTCCAGAATCCCACAATGATAACACGATGCTCCTCCCTGGCACTGCAGCAGCCCCAGAGCCGCCTCCCCACAGGCACAACCTGCTTTGTCCAGCAGCATTTGGAGATTTGGGAAGCAGGAGAGCATCAGCAGAGGTGTGGGGACAGCATCCCTCCTTCCCTGCTCATCCCAGCACAGCAGGGCAGGCACCTCCAGCTTCCCCTGTTTGCAGAGGGACTCCAGGAATGTCCGGAGTGCCGAGCATCCACCACCCCCACCCCGGGCTTTGCCTCAGGGACCCCAGCCCAGCTTCTGGATCCTGCCCAGAGCCAGAGCAGAGCCCACTGGTGCTAACGGGAACAGCAGCTTGGAGGAATCCACACACAATTCCAAAATCCACACACAGAACCCAGAACCCCACACACAACTCCAAAACCCCACACACAACCTCAGAACCCCATACACAACCCCAGAACCCCAAGCCTTGCATGCCCAAACATAGCAACCAGGCTAAAATCTAGCAAGAAACACCTTTGTCCATGGGGGAGAATTAGTCAAATAATGTTTTCAATACGTCTTAAGGAAGAGGTGAATTAGCTCCAAGATTTACAATCTCATCATTCTCTGCTTCAAAAGGTTTCATCAATCCACAGCCACACCAGCAGCATTCCCAGTTTTCTCCTCCTAGAACCGCACAGCCAGACCCCATTTCCTCCTCACTCCTTCACACATGGATAATAATTTTTGTTTCCTCTTTTCAGTTTTATTGCTGGGGGGTTCCCGGAGGGCCGGGGCTGTGCCTGGGGCTGCTGTGGGGTTGCAGCCTCAGCGCAGCTCTGCAGGCGGCCGGGGGCTCGCAGGGAGATGCTCAGTGCACTGCAACAAAGAACTTCCCCCGGGTATTGTGCCCGTGGCCCTGGAACACAGAACTCGGCATTCAGAGATAAAAGCCTTGAATTCAGAGGCGCTTGACTCTCCCACCGCTGCAGCGTTACAGAACACTGGCAGCACTCAAATCAAGGTGCAGAATTTACCCCGTGCCACTGTTGCAAAATGATGGGATCAGAGATTTTTTTTGTGCTCAGGGATTTGTGTCTCTCAGCTTCGGGCTGGTTTCCAGCACTAAATACAACGATGATATTTTTTTCTTTTTTTTTCTTCCACACAAGCTTTTTAAAATTGTATTTTCTTCCATTATCTCTTTATTTGCCAATTTCCAAAATCATAGACATCGAATTTCTCTTGCCTGTCCTTCCAGCAGTATTTCACTGCAAAGAACACAACCAGCAAGAAAGCAACACTTCTACCAACCACCTTCTATAATTTATTCTCAAAACACCCATCTGATAGATTGGAAAACCAGTAAGATTTTATGCAACCTTCTGGAAAATCTGTTCTTTAGGGAGTCTCCCTCTTCTGTCCTTTCCTTGTTAAATTGCGTTTGCCCATGACCCATAACACGGCTCCCGCTCGGAAACGTCTCTGCCCTCGGAGACAAACACACCTAAGAAAAGGATCAGCCTCGGAGCACAGCTCCTGGAGGGAGAAAGGAACCTCCCTTGTTCTGTATCTGCGGTAACATACATCGTTTGCATTACCACTAAATAAATAAACAACGGGGGCTTTTCCAGTGTCTTGTAAATATATACGCCATAAACACGGCAGGAAATGAGCGGGGCCTTGGTTTGTACCCTGCAGATGATTCCTCGCAGATATTAAAATCCATCTTTAATGCATTTTCAGCAAAGCGACCTGGCTGGGAGGCTCCTGGGGGAGCGCACGGCCCCGGCCCCACCTGCAGCCGCTTCCGCGCCAGCTGCGAGCGCAGATTGTGCCCGTGCGGAGCGGGCTGAGCTCGGGAGGAGCTCCGAGCTCTCGGACGCTCTCTCGGGGATGCAGGAGAGCAGCAGGGCGGGTGGAGAGTCCGGCCCGAGCGGGAGGCTCTGCCCGAAAAGCTGAAGGAGGGCAGAAGAGCGGAGCGGAGAGCAGCGCTGGTATCAATGGCCTCACGTCCATGAAACGGGAGCGGCCGCTGGCGCCGGGTGGGTGTGGGGAACCTGCGCAGCTCCAGCCCACCTCCTGTCCTCCTCAGGAGAGAAGAGCCATGAAATAAACCCACAGCTTGGACATACAGCATGCAGGGAGAGGGGTTTGTGCTCGCATTTTCACCCAGACGTTGCCCGAGCCGCCGGGCACAGCGCACGGACGCGGGCGATGCTGCAGCGCAAGGTACGAGCCGAGCGCTACAGGAGAACCGCTCCCATCGCTTCTCTCATGGTCACACACCCCAAAACCGGAGCCCAACGTGCCGCTGTCCCCCCGCGGCTCCCGGCGAGAAGCGCTGCCCGAGGGGACGGAGCCCGAGGGGCAGGGGGCTCGGGAGCGCGGCGACCCCCACCCCCGCCGTTACCTCCAGNAAAAGAATTATCCCTATCCAAACTTATTTTAATTGAATTACTAAAAAAAAAAAAAAAAAAAAAAAAACCCGGGAGCCGCATCCGCGCTCCCCTCCAGCCCCCATTCATAAAAGGCAGCGGAGCATGCGCGCTGCCGCCGCGGTGCCCACCCATTCATAGAGTCGGGCGGCGGCGCATGCGCACGAGCGGCCGCTGCCCTCCCATTCATAAAATAGCCATTTTCCCAGGCAGGCGGGTGCAGCGCCGCTGACAGCGCCGCGCTCGCAGGTCCCTGCCCGCAGCTCCAGCCGCTCCTGCCAGCATTCCCCAGGTCCGGCCCCCTCGTCCGCCTCGCATTTGGGATTAACTCGCCTATGGAGAGATGGTCTTAGCTGAATTATTTAAAGTAAGTACGAGATCGGTGCTTTGCGAGCAATTGTTAAAATGTTTTAAGTAGAAAAAGGCAAAGCCTGCTCCCCGGGGGAAAATCCTGCGCTCGTTCTAGATGGGTTCGGCTGCTCCTTACAGATCGCTGATCGTGAGCGTATTTCTGGCTGTGACTTTTCTAACAGCGGTTATCTAGAATAATGTTCAGTGGAGAGCTGCCTGGTGCTCCCCAGCCTAAAGGAGACTTGGCATTCTGGAGAAATATCCTGTTTCTTGCAGAATTTCCATTTGTGTCCCTGCGTCTCTGATTTAATACCTCTTTTCTGCCTTCTCCCATCAACATCTGCATTTGCTGTACATATATGGCAGGCAGGTTTCAGCACACTTGGGTCGGGTTTGTTTGCAGGCTTTTACGGCAGAATTAGTGGCTTTTTTTCCTGCTGATGGGATGTCTTCTCCTTCATCCCTTCTTCCTTCCCCGAAAAGGAGCATAAATACATGGTCACCTGGGCTGACAGGTCAGAATTGGATCTTTCTTGCTTTGGAACGGATTATCCGCATTTCCTCTCTTTTCCAAAACCCTGTCTTGTGAGTGTCAAGTAGTTTTTAGCTGTCTCCATAATAGGACACTTCAGAAATCAGCCACTCGTGTGTCAGACCTTTCCTGCATGAGCTTTGCTCTTCATTTTATTTCATACAAGTCTTTTTTTCATTTTTTTTGGCCTCAGTGCCTTATTCCATCACTGTTCTTCCCTGTCTTGTTGTACACTTGTTTTAAATCTGGATGGGTGCTGTGTTTTAAAGGCTAGATGGGTAATAAAAATGTGTACCTGGAATAACTTCATCTAATATATGAAATATTTTATATGTGGAGGAAAAACCTGTGCTGGCTGCTCCTTTCTCCCAACTGCGTAGCAAAGATAAGCCAGGATTTTATTTTCTGGTACCAGTCCTGGCGTCACAGGAGAAAGACAAGCCTAGAGACGACATGTTCTGAAAATTCATTATCAGGAGGGGAATGGAAAAAGCAGAAAGGGGCATAGAAAAGGCACAAAGGTCTTAGAGGAAAGCAGGGCTGGGAATGCAGACCTTGGAAATGGCAGTGCAAAGGAATATCAGGGGGGAAAGGCTTCCCTCTTTTACCTCCAGTTACCAAGGGTCTGATTTCTTCATTTCAACCTTTTAGAGCCCCAAGTTTTTCTTTAAAGGGTGAAGCAGAAAAGCATCCCTGCATTATCCAGAGTGGAAAAGGCACGTTCTAGATTCTTTAAAACTTCTCCAGCTGCTGCCTTTCCTCCATACCATGCCAAGGGGACAGCATGGAGAGAAATTGCTGTTTAATTAGGTGAAGAGAAACGCAGCTTTCCCAATATTAAAGCTTCCCCTCTCTGCCTTTATTTTGGGTTCAAGAATAAAGCTCCAATTTGTGCACAGAATCACAATGATCCTGATGACTGGCTTCCCCCTTGTCCATATAAAAATGAATGATAGCAGGAGGAGGGGTTGTTCTCAGTTATTGGAACCCCACTGGGGATGTCTCGTTGATAAATGTGCCCTTTTCCATGGGCTGCTGTGTTTCCCCTTGCTGGAAGGGACTCTATATTGGGATTATAAAATTAAAAGGACCATTTCTGAACACTGCAGTCCTTTTGAAATTCTCCATGAGGTATGTGCAAGGGAGAAATTATTTGTTCTCCTCCTGAAACAGCAAAACAAAAGCTGTTTTCCTGGAATCATGACTAATTCCCAAATCGTACTGGGAAATGCAGCATCTCAAAAAGCAATTCCTACCCCCCCCCTTAAAAAATTCTGTTCTCAGACTTTGGTGAAATAAAATTGACATCCCTTACAACACTACAGCAATAATCAATAACCAGCTCTGACAGTTTTCAAAAAATTAAATGTGAAAGAAAGAAAATTCATTCATCATATTGCTATACAACTTTCCAGCTTCAGCCCAGTAGTAAAAGCTGTGTTTTTATAGGCAAACAGTTGCACAAGTGTTGTTTTTTTATCCTTTTTCAATGCAATACAATGTATTTCCTCAAGAAAATCTACAATCTTTCTAATAAGATCATCATTTAGTACCATTAGCTTAATAGCTCATATCTGAGCTTAGTTTTCTGACCTTAAAAGAAATGTTTTTGTCCAGTTAAAGGCTTTGACTGAGAAATTCAAGTCCCAGAGATCTGAATGCTAGTGGGCCAAAATGTGCTTTATTCACTTGCACCATAGGAACAGACTTTAGCTGGACAGAGACAGCTTCTTGGAAGTCTACAGGTCTCATTTCCCAGCTCCTGAATTTCCACACTCTGGCAGGAATTTAGTGTCTCATTTTAAAAATGGCAGGTTTCCCTAATAAGCTTTCTAATTTTTTTCCTGCCTTATTACTTGTAGAGAAGATTCTAGCTGGCCTTAGCTAGATAAGGCTGCTAAGGAGGGGAACAAAAAAAATGAATGTCAATATTTTGTTAATATTAAAATACACTTTAGGGGGAAAATATATTTTTTTTCCTTTTTTTTTTTTAAGCATTTACAGCTCGATTCAAACCCAGACAGCCGAACTGAGTCTTAATGAACTCCAACCTTATGAATTATTCTTAATCCCACATTAAAAGCATGTGCTTGCTGCAAGGTCTCCTTTAACTACCTCTGAGTGTAGTCTTCCTCATTAAAAGCTTTAATTGACCCCTTTGGCTTGCACCAGCAGCAGTGTGTCCCTTGTCACTGCTGGCAGGCCTGGACAAGAGCATGTCCTCAATCCCAAACAAAGGCAGGGGCAGAATTTGTTCCCTTGTCTCCAGCTCCTCCTCTGCTGGGCCTTGGGGAGCAAATCCTTTATTGATCTCAAATCCTTTATTGATCTCAAATCCTTTATTGGTCACAAATCCTTTCTTGATCTCAAATCCTTTCTTGGTCACTTGGGTGGGAGCAAGTCCTGTCCCTCAGCATCCCTGTCCTGTCCTGTCCCCCCAGCATCCCTGCCCTGCCCAACACTTTTAGAGGAGCTTTTTAACCAAAGCAGAGGAGACAGACTGGTGGTGACAGATCAGATTTGTCACATCCATTCTGGGCTCTGTTGCCTTGCACAGGCCCTGAAATGGATCTGCCCAGCCCTGGCACAATCCTGCTTCCAAGTGCATTGCTTTCAATTATGATCATTTCCTGTATTAAGACTGAATAATCTGTGCTTTTCTTGTTTTCTTCCTCTTGCACTGTATTTTCAGAAATTCCTGTGTCCCATACAGCAAAGAAAATAAACCAATTTCTGCAGTGCATTTACTGCAGCTATTGCTGTCTCTGTGTCCCTGTTCATGATTGTCACAACTCTCCCAGAGAATAATTCAACTTTTGCATTGATGATGGAGAATGGAATGGTTTGGAATGGAAAGGACCTTAAATCTCATCTCATTCCACCCCAGCCATGGCAGGGACACCTCCCACTGTCCCAGGCTTCTCCAAATCCCAATGTCCAGCCTGGCCTTGGGCACTGCCAGGGATCCAGGGGCAGCCACAGCTGCTCTGGGCACCCTCACAGGAAACAATTCCTTCCTAAAATTTAATCTAGCCCAGCTCTAGTATCAGTAACCAAGAGAATCTGTGATCCCTCTGCAGGTGCCAAGATTCAGAGCTGCCTGCTCTGACCCAAAGCAGGTCCCCAGATGAGCAGCTCAGCTCTTACCCAGTCCCAGGGCAGGGCTCAGCTTTCATCCATCCGTGGCAATTTCTCCTTCCCTTCTTCACAAAAGCTTCTGATGCTTCAATAGTTGGAAAATTCTTGGAAACCCGTGGTTGAAAATCCATGTTGAAGTATCAAATTTGCTTTATTCTGTTTACAGTTGGACTTGGTGATCCCAAAGGTCTTTTCCAACCTTAACAATTCCATCACAAGAAGGTGGCTCTTTGTGCACCAGAGCTCTCCATGCCCCCAGCACCATTAGAACCACTTTAATTTATAAGATATATAATATATAGAGTGGTCCCAGAGGTGGCCAGCAGCCCCTGGCAAAGGGCACCATGGCAGGGTCAGCAGCTCCCTGATGTTCCAGGGCACACCAGGGATGCCACAGCACATGGAGAGGAAAATCCAGTGCCAGCAACCCCAGGAGAAACCTCGGTTTGCTGAGGCAAACTGCTCTTCCTGTGCTGTCAGACACAACAGAAGGGACAGGCTGCTCACGAGGTGCAATTAAGGTGTAATTAATTAGGCAGAGATAAGAGGCCCCTGATCTGGTGCAGGCAGCTGACAAAGGGCAGCAGGGCTTTGGTGGCTGCTTCACTTCCCTGCCCACCCCAGGGCAAACACACCCCCAGCAGCACTTTTGGGGCTTTTTTTTTTTGGTTTTCTGGGACATTTGAGATTCCCTTCAGACATTTCCATGGCAGCAGCCCATGTCCAAAAGGGCTGGTTTCTACAGATGCTTTATGAATGATGCTGGTGCAGAGCAGGAGCTCGTGGAAGCTTTTCCCATTTTCCTGCTGGCTGCACTGGGGATGTGGCAGTCCAGGATTGCTTCCACATGGGACCTCCTCCAGACTTTAATCCCTTATTCTCATTATTCTTTTATTACCACAAGCATCTAGAATATTGTTAAATATGTGAGAAAGAACTTATTAAAATTGCTAACCAATGGGTGACTCAGATATGAACACTATGTATTTCTGCACTCACTGGATTTTTAAGTCAAGATCCATTTTATTTTTCAGTAACTGGAGGATTTGTTGTCCAACTCCACTCTGAAAATAAAGATTTTAGAACTTTATTATTTCAAAATTTGTTCTGAAGACATTAATGAGAATGAGTTTTCCTGAGGGTTTACGTGACTTTCTCATGGAATTGCCTACAAGGATGAAGTTTTCTCTAAAATGATTTAGGCAAATCCAAAATCCTATTAAAACATAAAATGCCTTTTGTTTTAATTTCATCTGACTTCAAAATCCTACAAAACTTTTGAGTCTGAAATAATGCCAAAACACTTTACAATAACAGTTGGTTTCCTACAACTTTAGGACTTGCAATTACCCAGTACAACAGTAATTTTAAATTGGCCATATCTTGAATAAGAGATGGAACAAACACTGCAACACGTGTGTGAACTTGACTTTTGAGTCCAATTTTACTCCCTTGGAAAGAAGTATATTTTGACTTGAAAATTGTATGTGGTGAGTGACTGTACAGTCATGGGGGAAGAGAAATTTTTTCTCTACATGGGAGTTTGCTGCCTTGAAAAGAACTTCATTGTTTCCTCCAAAGAATGAAAAATTCCCTATGTAAGAACATAGTCATGAATTTTTCTTCCTGTTGTCTACTTTAAGAAAATTATCTGTACAGTTGCAACCAGCGAATTTGTGCCTGTGTTAACGCTGTAATACATCTGTAATTAGCTATGATCAAAATTTAATTAATTTTGTGTGCTGTATGGCTTTTTTTTCCTCAATTGCAATGCAATTTACAGTCAGGATTAGTGCAGTGGACAACAAAGAGCCCTAAGGTTACACACTTCAGCTCCAGGCTCCTGTCCTGGGACACAAATCCCTGAGGGAAAGGTGCTCACAGCACACAGACCAGCCCTGGGGCAGCTCCAGCATGGGATAGTGCCATGGCTGGCACTGGGCAGATCCCAGGGGACAGGAGCCTGCTGGCAGGATGGACAGCACTCAAGGGGTGTGACCTGGATCTGTCACCAGAGATCTCCCTGCACTGCTGGAACTGCTGGTGACAAGGCCAGCAGCAGCAGTGTTGTCATGGTCCTTGGAAAATTCCATAAATATCAGAAACATCTGTGAAGAGTGGCATGGAAGGAGAGAGCAGTTAGCTGTGGAAACTCTCTCTGGAGAGAGAGAGCAGGGCAGAAAATTAAGGACCACATGTCCAAAAGCTGTCAGGGTGCACAGCTGGGGTGGTTCAAAGGTGATCCTGAGCCAGAGGGACATTGTGTCCAGAGCAGGGGGCTGGGAATTGGGAGAGCCAGGTCTCTTCTGGCTGTTCTCCCTCCACAGGTTTTATCCAAGCAGATCCTGTGCCCAGATAGCTGCAGGGTCTTTGGGTTCACCATGTCAGGCTTCCCTTCCCCTTGTCCTGCAGAAATAGTCTATGAAAAAGACAATTTGAAATTGTATTACAGCAAAAAAAGAGGATGAAAAACTTCCACCATTAACTCTCCTGATGTGTGGGTCCCCCTCCTTTCTGTGGTAATTAACTGAAATCTTAATTAGCATTATCTCAGATAAGCCATCTTTAACATCTGCCTGCATGAGGCCCCATCTGTGCACGGGGGGTGCTTTAGGAGTGGCCTGGCTCTAATCCTTCCCCAAATCAATGTGGTGACACCATTTCTGTGTGATGGCATCACTGGCCCATGGCAGAGCCCATGTGAAGCCTGGGTGCCACCCCCTCCATGTGCCACCCTGGGCACAAGTGCCACGCTGGGGACACTGCCTGGGCTCTGCTCCACACATGTGCTGGCACCTTACAATAAATGATTCTCCATGGAAATCTGGTGGATCCTGAGAGCTGTAAGGAGTGGGATGGGCAGAGAGCCCTGGGGATGCCCAAGGCAGGGCTGAGGAGGAGCTCTGCAGCACTGCCACCATTTCTTCCAGCTACCTTCCATCTAAGATCAGCTCTGCTGCTCTTACTCTTGGCAACCAAAACAGCTGCATCTCTCTCCTTAAAAAAAAAAAAACTAAAAAAACAAAAAAAAAACCAAACCCAAAAAAAACCAGTGGAATCAAAGTCTCCCTGCAAATGTAACACACAGCCAATACAGAACTGATGATTTTGCTAAACTCTGACTCGCAGCAAATACTTTTTATATCATGACACTGGATTCTGATGCACAAAAGAAAATCAAGTTCTTTTCCCTCTGCACGCCCCATAGTTGTCAGAATCATTGCTTCTCTTTGTTTTTTACATACAGTAACTAGGAAGAGATGCTTTATAAACTCTCTTGTTCCTCCAGTCAGGATGTCAACGAGCTATGAATAATGAAATTAAAAAAAAAAAAAATCCAAATGAATGGCTAAGACCCAGCAGAGAATTTTAACTGGGGAAGAGAAGCAGCATAAGGGCTGCATGACAATAATCATCATCACTGCTAATAAAGCATTTCTTCCTGCTGCTGTGGGCAGGGGACAAAGGGGCCCGGATGCAGTGCTGGACCCGGCATGTGCCGTCCTGCCCACGGGCTCAGCCCTCCCTCACTGATCCCGGGAGAGCTGGCCCTTCCCCAACCCCAAGTGCCAAGTGAGCCATCAAAGCAACGATTTACAAATAGAAGAGTGGACTCTGGTGGCATTTTTCAGGGGGTGAAAATGAGCTTCCCTTTCTTCTTCCAAGGATGCGGAATCGGTTCTTGCTCCGATTTTTGAGGTGTTGTGTTCATGTTAGGGGAGATGTGCTCTTGCAGTGCACACACATTTACACACACATTTACACACACATTATTTGGCTGTAGTTGGATGCAGTTTTTTCCTTTTTCTCACTGCTGTGACATTAAAGTCATAGAATCACAGAATCGTTTAGGTTGGGAAAGACCTTTAGGATCACCGAGCCCAGCTGTTAAAGCAGGGCTGCCAAGTCCAAATCTTTCACGCTGCTGCAGAAGGTTAATTTGTTTGTTGAACACAAAAACCTGGCAATGCCTTAAGCTGTTCACTACTTCCTTTTTCTTGATACCAGCAGCTTTTCCCCTCCTGCAACCAAAGCTTTACTCACCCCTTCTTTCAACTGATCTCCAGCATTATATTATTTATGAATAAAGGTCACCCCGTGAGGAAATGGCACATCTACTAGAAAACAATGTGCACTTTCTAAATTTGAACTGACTCGTTTCCGTTCTTTGATTTAAGTTTAGTTACTTCCTGTGGTTTCTTATCCTACGCCACTGCTGAATCTTTGGATTGACTCCAGGATAAATTGCACTCTTTCAATGAAATTAGAAACTGCGGCACTGGCGGCTCAGCCAGAGCGGCTGGTAAACAGCATTTCAGCTAAATATTAGTGCACTTTGTGGGCTGCACAAGTGTCTCATTACCTGTGTGAGGTGATGGATCCAGCCTGAGCTCTCCTGGGAGCTGCACCAGCCCTGGTCTGCCACCAGACAAGGTGCTGAGCAAGCGCTTCCACGTCCCGTGGGAGGGATAAAACCTTTGGAACCAGCAGGTCCTGATGGAGAGGGGAAACTTCCTCACCAAAATCAAGGCATCCTCACACAGGCAGGTCCTTGGTTAGCAAGGACAGGTGCTCAGCCCCCTCTGCACCAGGCCAAGGCTTCCACAAGCCACAATCCTACATCAGCTTTTTTAGGGAGCAGGGTCAATTGGGGAAAACCTCCAAAGTTTAGAGAAGTCACTTCAGGAAGTTTGCTGACAAAACCACATGTGAATGTACACCAGCAGCCCCAGGATGTGCTTTCCCTCAGTAAAACCATGAGTGAGCTCTCCAGGAGCCTGCAGTGACCACAGCCCTCCCAGGGCTGTAGATGGCCAAGGTCAGGGAGAGGGACAGGGCAGCAAGGGAGGAGTGAGGCACCTTGTACCTGAGTGCTCTGCCTCCCTTGGACACAAACTGACCTTCCAGGACCTTCAGCACAACAGCCAGCCTCAGTGAGGAGCCCTGTTGTGCTGGCATTGCAGGACACCACAATAACGATGCGCTCTCTGTCTCCCCCATCCCTTTTCTTTCTCCTTCCCTTCCCCCAGGACACTTAAGCCCAGGTTTTCCCCCGGCAGCCAGACTGAATTCCCAATGGAGCCCCGGATTGCTCACAACATCACCGTGGTGCCCAACTCTGCCATGGTGCAGCCCTTGCTGGACAGTCGCATCCCCTACGGGCGGCTGCAGCACCCGCTGACCATCCTGCCCATCGACCAGATGAAGACCACCCACGTGGAGAACGACTACACCGACCACCCCAGCGCTTCCCAGCCGGCCCAGAAACGCCCCCGAGCCCCCCACGAGCTGGGCTCGAGCAGCCAGCACGGGCAGCGCTGCGAGCAGGACGTCACCCACCCCTGGATCTCGTTCAGCGGCCGCCCCAGCTCCATCAGCAGCAGCAGCAGCACATCCTCGGACCAAAGGCTGCTGGAGCACATGGCCCCGGTGCCCGTGGCAGAGCAGGGGTCCCCCCGCGCCGTCCGCATCCAGCCCAAGGTGATCAACTGCAAACCCCTGGAGCTGAAGGGCCCCGTGTCCCAGGAGCTGGACAAACACTTCCTGCTGTGCGAGGCCTGTGGGAAGTGCAAGTGCAAGGAGTGTGCCCTGCCCAGGACTCTGCCCTCCTGCTGGGTGTGCAACCAGGAGTGTCTGTGCTCGGCGCAGAACTTGGTCAACTACTCCACCTGCATGTGCCTGGTCAAGGGCGTCTTCTACCACTGCACCAACGAGGATGATGAGGGCACGTGTGCCGACCACCCCTGCTCCTGCTCCCACTCCAACTGCTGTGCCCGCTGGTCCTTCATGAGTGCCCTGTCCCTGGTGCTGCCCTGCCTGCTCTGCTACCTGCCCGCCACCGGCTGCGTCAAGCTGTCCCAGAGGTGCTACGACCGCGTCAGCCGGCCCGGATGCAGGTGCAAAAACACAAACAGTGTCATTTGCAAGGCGTTGCCCGAGAGCAAAGGGGCAGAAAAGCCCTTTTAATAGTTTGGGAGGATGCCCCGTGGAGCAGGGGGGTGTTGGCTCTTTTAAATAACCTGTGTTCTGAGGAGAGCGTTAGCCTCTCGCCTTCGGAGAAAGCAGAAGCAACTATTTCCACAAACTGAAGCACTTTGGGTTATTCAGGGTTTTTGGAACAGTTGAAATAGATGGGGCCAAAGGAGGAATGTTAATAATGCAGAGTGAAGGCTGCAAACCCGTGTACACCATGAAGTACAGCTGCTGAAAAGCTCCCAGCTTGGACGGATGGCTGCTCACCAGGCCTGCACACCACAGGAACCATGAACTGCTCGCTTGGCAGGCTCTGCCTCACAACCAGTCCCCACTCCCAGCTGCAAAAAGCTGCTTTGAATTCGGATTCAGGGCAGGCTGCTTGTTTCCTGTCTCCTTCCAAACCCCAGCTCGCTCCCAGCAGCCTGTTGAAGGTGATGGGGGAGCTCCCTCCACCCTCCTTGACACCACTCCAAGGGCTGGTTGCACACCAAGTACACATTTCTCAAAAGATTTCTACATCCCTCAAAGGTTTTTGGACCAGAAGTGAAGCTACATTTCATTTTTTTGAAGGGTCTTTTGCCCTTTGGGTGCATCCCACCCCACCCCACTGGTTTGGACCCTCTTTCTAAAGCAGCAGGGCTGCTCCTCCTGGAGGAATTGCAGCAGGATGTGTTCAGGAGTTCTACCAACACCAGCTCCTCGTGCCTGCGAGCTGAGCCACAGCATCAGGTGTGGGTTCATCAGGAGTATGAATGTTCCACCAACAGAGCAGCCCTGCTCCAGGAGGATGCTAGCCTTGGAAGATGGATGGTGGCCCAGGAGGATGGGTGGTGGCCAGTCCTACTTGCCCCAGCCCAGAGCAAAGGGGATGTAACTCACACCACAAAGCAAAGATGGGCAAGGTTTGTTTCTCTAAACCTCTTAAGCTCTGCCAAGAAGTCCCACAAACCTAAGTGTACGATGCACACAGATGTATTTTTCTAGGATCTCAATCCAGTACCTCCCCTCCTGGAACAAGCTCTTCTTTGCTCATTGAATATTAAGATTTGTTTTTGTCTTAGGGGGGTGAATGACATTTGCTTGAAGTACAGCACATTCCCCCACCCCTATTGCTGCTGTTTGACTTTTGCCTCTTCTGTACAAAAGTGACTTTTTAAATGTAAAGAATGCTTTTAATGTTTATTTTAGTGTTAACACACACTAGGGAAAGCCAGGGGAAGGAAGAGAGCGCAGTTAAGGAATGGGCCTGTGGTTTTCAGCATGCAAATATTGGCTCTGTCCTTGCACTCATCCTGGGGCTGGTTCTGCCTTCCCCAGGGATGCTGTAACCCCTCTCTCTTGACAACTACAAGGTGCTAAACAAGAATCTTGGTCCAAACATGCAACACTCTAATGAGTAGGTAGGTACTTGTTGCATGCAGAAAACTGACCTAGTCTCTCTTGGTGTTTTTAATTAGAGGAGATTTCCTCAGTAAATGCACAGCAGTGACAGTGAAATGTCATCTCTAATTAGATAAGCAATAGGCAGAGCTCATGTAGCATCTCCAGGAATCCCCTTGGCCTGGTTGTGACACAGCCATGGGTTGGGGTTGGCAGGAGTGCCCTGATGGGACTCTGGTGTCTTTGGGTTTCAGAACTCAGCTCAGCTGGATGACTTGGGGTTTAGCTCAATTGAATTGTAGATATTTATTGAATGGGGGAGTTAAAAAAAAAAAACAAACACTTTTCTATTTATAACATTTGCTAGCTTGTACATGCTGAATCATAGAAAAAAAAAAAAAAAGGATGTAATGTCTGTTAGCAGATACCAGTTCCTATAGAGTAGCCTCATGTTAAATGTATGTGGGCACCAGGAAGGGATCCAGAGCTGTATTTATATTATCTTGCACAAATTGGAGGGGAAAAGATAAAAGGAAAACCAACCCCAAACTAGCTGAACTGTTGGTTGAATGTATAGGATATTGTATTTAATAAGAGAAATCACTTTCCTAAGATACAAGCAAGATTTACCCACGGCTGCTTTGCCTTTCTGACCCTCTGTCCCTGGGGAATCTGTGCTGAAAATCCACCCTGGCAGAGCCCATGGCTTGGCTGCATGGTCCTTGTGAGCAAAGGCACCTCTGGAATGGTTGCCACTGTGCCAATCTACACTCATGTACACACCCCCAGCACCCAGCTGGGTTTCCTCTCATTGTACATAGCTGTAAACTATTTCTCTGTTGGTTTGTTTTCATCTCCCAGCCCTGGTGATGCCGTGCTGGAGCATGGTCAGTGCAGCACAGGGACCCTGCCTGGCTCCCAGCCCTGGAGCTGGGGCAGGGCTCAGCCAGAGGGAGCAGCTCCAGCAGGAGCCTCGGCATTCCTGCTCTTCCCATCCCAACAATTCCATCCCCCTGCCCCCTGAAGGTACTTGGGTCTCCTGCCACCCCAGAGTGTCACCATGGCACAGCCCCACAGCTCTGCTGTCCTGCCACACTCAGACCCTCTGCTAATGAAGGGACAGCTGCTAATGAGCACAAGCCTCTCCAGCCACAGCACCGTGCTGGGATGGTCACTGAGGCAGGAGGGCAGGACAGGTGAGGACAGGTGCCCTGGGACAGGTGCCATGCTCTGGAGAAGGATGGCAGGGCACCTGCACTGCTAATTACTGCAGCTCTGCTAATTGCTGCAGCAGGTTCATGCCAGGCTTTGCCTCTGCCCTCACACGACAGCAAGAAGGGGGGACCTGAGGGTGCTGGCATTGCCACCACCTCCCCAGCAGGAGCAGAGTGGCCTCAAAAATGACAAACACAGCATCACCACAGCCCTGTGCCCACCGGGTGCCAGGAGCAGACCCCAGATTTGGTGCTCCCTGGGCACCTGCTGTGCCCTCACCCTTCCCAGCACTGGGTATTCCCTTCCCCTCCCACAGTCTGACACTTCTGAGAAATATTTCCCCCATCTCCTCTTACCACCCCCTCACATGTACACCCTGAAAAGTTACCACAGAAGGTTTTTCTTTGTATAGAATATTTATTTTGAAGCTCTATTTTAATAGTATTTATTTTAGAAAGTCTACTATTGTAAGAGTTCTTCTGTTTGTGAAGAAAAACAAGTACTGATGAATGTACTGATCTAGAAAGTATATATATATATAAATATATATTGTTAAATATATAAATGGCTGTTGTGGTTCTTTAAAAAAAAAAAAAACAAGAATGTTTATAGCAATTATTCTAAAAATACAAGCAGAGAATAGCCCAGAATTGGTTATTTGATGCTGTCCAGCCCTGCCAAGGATCTCAGGGTGATGCTGGGGTTGCTCTGCCCCACAGCCTGGCACATGAGGGGCTCAACAATTAATTATCCCTCAAGTTACCAGTGGTGGGAAGAGCCAGCAGCTCAGTGAGGAGGGGCATCCTGCTCTGTGAATTCGTGGGAGCAATCCTCCCCTTCCCTGCACCTCTAAAATCCACCAGCCTGGCAATCAGAGGCTGCTCCTTCCCCAGGGCTCAGCCCTCAGTGTGACAAGGGGACACACGGGAGAGAGCCAGGCACAAAATCCCCACACACACACAGGGGCTGTGCCAACCCCACCCCACATGTCACAGTCTGGGCCATCCCTTTGGGATCCAGAGCTGTGAGACCCTGTCAGGGGCTCTGAGACCCTGCAATGATCCCAAAACATCTGTGGGGTTGATTACAGCCCTTGGAACAAATCACCAGCTTTAGATNCACAGAGACCCCTCAGCATCCCAGAGCCAATTCCAGCTCTGTGCTGCTCCTTCCAGGGGCACAGCTGGAGTTCCACCCCAGAACAGCCCCACTGAGCCAGGGGTGGGCACAGAGCATCCTCCAGCCCACCCCAGACATGGGAGCAGCCAAAATTCTCCCTCCTCCTTGAGAAGAAGCTGCCAAGGACCTCTGAGCCACATCCTGGGGCTCCCACCCAGCAGCACCCACCACCCTTCCTGCCCCCAGCTCCAAATGTGTCACCAGCATCACACTGGACTGCTAAAAATACAAGATCCGGGTTATTTTTCACCATTCCTGTTATTTATTTGCACACACTGTGGAGCTGTGACTCACTGGAAGCTGTGCCATGTTTTGTGTCATCACAGAGGTAACCTGAGTGTGTTACCTGGCCTGAAATAATATTATTGAAACAATAATGTTGAATTAGTCAATGGATCAGATAAAGGGACAATAACTACACTGTGCAGATCATGACATCTGATGCCAAAAAATTTGCAATAAGGAGAAGATACTGAATTTGTTATGCTGGGGATGGTTTTTCTTTTTTTTCGAACAAACAGGCTGAGCCAGGATGTATAAATTTAAATCAGAGTTTGGCAACACCAGCTGATGTCTTGCACATAAAGCTTTTAAAATAACCAGCACGACACTCATGTCTCTCTGCTGGAAGCAAACCAGAGCACTCTGCTTGATTTGAGCAGTAGATGTTAGAGCAATATTTTTTAAATCTATCAGAATTATCAGCTTTTTTTTTTTTAATCCTTTTTTACATCATTTTCAGTTACTGACTCTCAAAGGAAACCAACTCCACAAGGTTGTAGAATGCACCATTTCCCAGTGATAAATCCTTTCTCTCCCTGGGATTGGTGGGTTGTGAATGGGGTGAGGGAGAGCCCCATTCCTGCTCAGACACAGAGCTGGCTCCTCACAGCACCCAGGGATGGAGTTTGGCTTTTTTGTGAGTGGCAGCCAAATGGCCAGGACAGATAAATCACCTTTGCACTTTGTTTTACTTCCTCCCCATAACAACCTCCCGTGGCAGCTCTGAACCCCTGGGCTCCTGCAGAGCCGTAAAACTTCAGGGATGTCCTCAGAGGGGTCCCCACACAGGGGACACAAACAATGGGGACACAAACTCCCCTTTTCTGGGCCAGGGGGGATGGCTGCAAAGCTTCCAGCAGGGTCTCAGCTCTGCTCCAGACCACCAGAGCCCATCACAACCATCTAGGACACAACAAGGCTTCTGCTGCTGCAGAAAGTGAGTAAATGGCAAGTAAAAAAAATAATCAGCAAGCTGAGAAACAT
Source organism: Toxostoma redivivum (assembly GCA_013397375.1). NCBI lineage: Eukaryota > Metazoa > Chordata > Aves > Passeriformes > Mimidae > Toxostoma > Toxostoma redivivum. The sequence continues at coordinate 72,909 of VXBI01014470.1, forward strand.
CAGCCAAAGGTGTGACTGGAGGAGATGTTCAAAAGATAATTATAAAACTAAATAAATAAAATAAAAACCAAATCACAAACCTTTGTGTCTCGCTGGTGTAAACAGCTGCATTTATTTCACATGGGCTCAGGACCAGAATTCAACCCCAGCAAAGAGCAAGAACCAGCCAGGATTTCAAATTTTTAAGTTTCTCAGGTCACTGTGCCAGGCTCTTGCCACACCAGCAGCGAGGGGCTGGGCAGGGCAAACACCTCAGCACCTCCTGCTCCCTTCCCAGGCCAGCTGGGCTCTGCAAACCCAGCAAGGCTGGTGCTGCCAAGCACAAAGACACCGGAATTTCTCCATAAAAAGCCTAAAAATTTACTTTTCATTATTCCTGAAGAGAGGCAAGACTGAGCCACGTACTCCCCATTAGCACCAGAACACTGCAGCTTCCATTGACATTTTCCTGCCCTTACAACAGGGAATAAATACAAGTTTCTGCATGAAGAACTCTTATGAATAAATCATCCAGGCCTGCTCAGAGCCAGGTATGGCTGTGATTATGATGCCATTGTGTAACTGGGTGCTCCTAATCACAAACATGATATTCCCAGAGCATGAAACTGGGACGTTCTGCAGCACATCCCTTGGCTCCAGGTATGGAGCAGCAAAATCCTCCCCCCAGAAATGCCCTGCTCTGAGCTGGCAAGGAAATAGCTCATGTTGTCCCTTCAGGGAAATTGTGTGTCCAAAGAAATGCTAAAGAATGAATGGATTAATTAATTAATTAAAACTCCATCCTCATTGTGACAGTATTTAATTGCTTTTCATGGAGAGGGTGAGCCACTTCCAACCCTGCAGGGTCTATGGTCCAACACATCCAGAGTCCCATCAAAGCCAATTTTTCATCATCTTTCATGTCTGAGGATGAGGAGTTACAGTTCTGTAACAAAGAGCTCCAAGGCTGGTACAAACCAGCTCTCCTGACATTCCTGTAAATTATCCTTAGGAATATAACTAAATTATTTTTTTTTCTGCTTTACATGGGTGTCTATCCATGCTAAGAAACCTCCAGCTGTACTGGGGGCTAGAACTAGATGGTTTTTAAAGTCCTTTCCAACCCAAATCATCCTGTCTGATTCTGTGATTTCCCAGGGACTGGTGCACAGTCAGTGGGATTGGGTTACTGGGAGTTCTGGACAGGACAAATCCCAGCTCCCAAATCCTCTCTGTGCCTGCAGCTCCCACCTGCTTTCAGCAGGAGACAGCTCTGGCCACACACCTTTGGGCTGGATGGGAAGGTGGGAGTGTAAAATAAGACCAGAGAAGATTCAATGAAGTGTGGAGTTAAAAAAATAGCTTGGAAGGAGCCCATGATGCTGGGAAGCAATGGGATTTCCTGCTGTTCCCAAAAACAGGAGCAGAAAATGGGGTTTAGGGCTCCAGGGAGGCAGCAATGTTCTCTAACAATCCCTCCTGTGCAGGGTGAGCTGGGCTGAGCACTGTCCACTGCAAAGGAAACCCAGAATGACAAACAATTGTAGGAACCTGAAAAGCCCAGTTCCTCTGGATTTCATGGGAAGTGCGATTTTCAGAGCTCTGACCTGTCTGTCTGAGGGGAAGTGGGCAATAAATAGCCAGGCTGTTATCAAGAGGATGTGAGCTATTTATAAAAAATTCTTGGGCTTTTTGAACTCTGTTTAAAGAGGCAATATCCTCAGCTTGGGTAATTGGGGGACTAAAATGCTAAAGCAAACACGATTACTCAGCCACCTTGGGAAAGTTTAGTGCTTACTTCTCTGAATTTTTGAGCATATTTAAACAGCTGCACTGGGATTGTCCCCAGATCCAGAGGGGAGTGGGAAGAGGGTTTGGAGATCTCTGGGCAGGGCTGCTCCTGGCACATCACTGCTCAGCAATCCCAACAGCTGATGGTTCCATGGCTTAGCTAAACTGAAACTCCAGGCTGGACAAGGCTTGGAGCACCCTGGTCTAGTGGAAGGTGTTGGGAATGGATGATCTTGAAGGTCCCTTCCAACCCAAACCATTCCATGATGAATTAAAAACACCTTCCATGGATGAGCTGCCTTGGCTGAGGTTTCTCTGTGCCTCTCAGCATGCTGGCTGCCCAGCAGGGTTTAACCTTCTCCAGGAGTGGGTGCCAGCTTGTGCCCCCTGCCATAGCAAGAGGGGAGGTTTTGGTGGGGTGGCAAGAGGAAAAGAAAGAGAAGATGAAGCCAACGTCCACACAAAGCCCTGAAAACCTCCTTGCTCAAAGAAACTCATCCCAGCCCGCTGACAAAGGATGGGTTTTAACTAAATCAGGAAAAACTGCTGGAACAACCAGCACAGAGATGCACCCAACTTCCAGGGAGTCATGGCTGGGAGCACAGGCACCCTCAGGAGGGCAGCCCAGCACCCAGGTCACACTGGGCATGGCAGCCTGACCCTCCCAGTGCCACGTGAGTGACAGATTTAGGGTGAGTGGAGCAGGAGCTGCTCCTTGCAGGGAAGGGTCCCTCCCACCCAGCCTCGCTGTCCCAGGGTCCCCATGTCAGGATGTGGCACCAAACACAACCCTCAAGGGTTTCCATTGGCTGCTGTCTTATTTTTGTGAGCCCAGCCATCAGGCAGACAACATTGCTCCTGTGTGGGAACCACACACAAAGTGTCCTGACAAAATGATGGCATCGTCTAAAGTACACAAACACGCTCAAAAGAAGGAAAACCATGAAATTAAGGATAACAAACAACAAAGAGAAGCTCATACACAGAATCTGTTAGTGTTTATGAGTCACTGAGGCCTTCCTGTCTCCTCTTATAAATTGTGGGAATGCTCTGTGGTCCATCCTCTCCTTGAAAACCACCGAGGTGCTATTTTCCTCAGAGCCAGGGGCGGGGGGAAACATTGCACAAATGAAAGATTTTTTTTTTTCCCTCTCTCTCTTACTTTTTTTTTTCTTCAAAGTAGGAAACCAAATCTGAGGAGCAAATGCTGTGGGATGGGTAAACAGAGGCGAGTGCAGAAGCCTTGGGGATGAGATCATCGAGCGCCTTGGCCCGGCGCTGTTTTCCGACAGCAAAGGGCTTAACAATGGAATGGATGGGAAATGCCAGGAAAAGTTAAAGAGCTTTGGACACGAGGTCTTGGTAAAAGCTCACTCTTTATTATTAACAAACAACTTCTCCCCATCTTCCTTCGTTTCGCCCTTCAGTAAATGAGGATTTTCTCTCTTAAATCGAATTTTTTTCACCTCTGTGTTTTAGAGCTCTCCCAGCATGCCAGGACACTGGGACATCAACCATGACCAGCACACCTCCCTGACCACCACCACCACCACCATCCAGTGGTTTTGGAAATCATCCAGTGGAAGGTGGCCCTGTCCCTGGCAGAGGGTGGCACTGCAGGAGCTTTAAGGTCCCTCCCAACCCAAACCAATCTCATTTGTGGCTCTGTGATAATCCTGAGCTGTGGTCATTTCAGAGACAAGGTTTTCCTCCCTTCCCAGGTGGAAAGGGCATCACCCCTCTGAGACAGAGCCTGTACAAAGCCTGCTCACCCTGGGGGGAGGATGCTCAGCCCACACATCCCAGCCAGAACTGCAATGCACAAACTGGAACCAGGAACAGCGAGTTTTGAGGGATTTTTATGTGAAAACCTCACACAACAGGATCTCAGATGGCTTCAAGGGAAGCCACCCAGGCTCACTCCAAGCAGCCCTGAGCAGCTCATCCAAGCTGCAATCAAGCACTGGCTACACACGGGCACATCCAGGGGCTTGCAGCACCAACCTCACACGTGGAGATAAAAATACAAACAGGATTTTAGGATAATAAATAAAAATTTTCCCCTGGGAAGGTGGGCAGGGCTGGCACAGGGTGCCCCTGGATCCCTGGCAGTGCCCAAGGCCAGGCTGGACATTGGGGTTGGAGCAGCCTGGGATGGTGGAAAATGTCCCTGCCATGGCTGGGGTGGCACTGGATGATCGTCAAGGTCTGCTCAACACAAACCAGTCTGGGATTCTGTGCTCTAAAATGGTGTTTGACACTAAATCCCAACAGCCAGCCCTTGGAAGGGCAGCTCAGAACCCGACCCAGCACCCAGACATGACAGACACTGCCTAAAGCTCAGGGGAGATGAAATCTTGTCCTTTACTGTCCAAACTCCTTCCTTGCCCTGTTCCTGATGGGTCGTGTGGTTTCTCAAGCATTAATGGAAGGACAGAGCAGAGCAGGAGCTCCCTCAGCCTGGAGCAATTCCACGGGCTGGGAGTGCTCAGCAGCACCTCTGCTGCCATTCCTGCTCAGGGCACACAACCCCGGCTGTCAGCTCACAAAACTCTGCCCCTGCTCCCTCTGGCTTCCCTGGCTTCTGCACCACAAGCCCTGGAAATGGAATTATTATAGTGATGATGATGCTACAACAAAAAAGGCTACCCCCAAAATTACATCCTTTGGGAGGAACAAGGGAGTTTAAAACCCTGAAATGCCAGCTGGGAGTGTTATAATTTGATGTTTGCACTGACTGCAGGACACATCTCAGCTCCTTTCAGCACCTATAACATCTCCCTGCTGGAGCAGCGCTGGGCTGGGGGACAGGAGGGACCCTGCTGCCAGCAAGGCTAAAAACAGCAACAAAAAAGGATTCTGGACTAAAAATGAGAGAATGGGACCAAAACAGGGGTTTAGAGCTGTTTTGTACCACTGCAAGTGGCTGCAGGAAGAGCAGAGCATCTCCTGGGCACCAAGATTCACCCAAAGAGAGCTCAGTGCCTTTATGGGATGAGGGCCTGGAGCTGGATTTCCTGTTCAGATTGAATCAATCCTTACTGACATAAAGAAAACTTTTTGAAAGTCTTTTTCACTCCTGTCTGCACTGCCAAGCTCCTCAGTGGGTACCTGTGAGTGCAGAGGCAGTCCCAGCAGCCAGACTGGGCAGCACTGGGGACACTCCAGCCCCTGAGGCTCAGATTTTTACAAAACCCAGTGGAAAAACCCTGGTGTGGGATGTGCTGGTGTCCCAAAGCCCCTCTCAGGAACAGCATCTGCTCATCCCCACGGCAGAGCTGACATATTTCATTTTTTTAATGAATAAAACAATAGGTAGCACTCATCACCCCCAAGGCTTCCTCATACCAGGACCCCATTTCCCTGGAAAACAAAGAACAATTCCCTGCATCGTGTGCTGATGGTTCTTGGGTTTAGTCCCCACTACAAACACACACACACACACACAGAATTTCTCCTTTTACATTTTTGCTTGATGACTTGCATGACAAGCCTAATAAAAGCCGAGACAAATAACCCAAAACACACAAAAATGTGATACTGTTTCCTATTAACATCCAAAGCACTTCAGTGACTGTAGAAATAAACTGCATTAAAACATCAGGAAAAAAAAAAAGACCAACCACATATGGAAAAAATATATGTGTAAAAGGGGAATATATAGATGTATGCAAAAGGGGAATAAATTTATTTATTTATTATTTATAAATATATATATATTTATGGAGGGTAGTGGGGCACTGGCCAGGCTGCTCCATGTGAGCATCCCCATGGGCAGCTGCTGCAGCTTCATCCATCCCCAGCTGGCTCAGCACATCCAGAATCGATCCCTGCCTTCAAACCCTCCACAGCAGGACCTGGAAACCACCCGGGTCCCCACCACGGGGCTGGGACATCCCTCCCCATCCCACTGGGCACTGAGGGCAGCACGGCCCTGGCATCACAGCCCTGCACCCTCCTGCCCCATGGTGACATCCATCACTGCCCTGCCCCACTGAGGGCACTTTTGGGGAGCACCCCTCCCACAGCTGGCAGCACCAAGAGCTCCCCCAGCACTGAGCAGCAGCTCCTGGGGCAGGAGCGGTGCCAATCCCCATCCTGGGGCCAGTTCTCAATGAAAAAGAACCCCAAGGAGGGAGAGCAGAGTGCAAACCATCCAGGCTCAGCAGGGCTGAGGATGTTCTGCAGAGGTTTTTCTTGGCAGCAGCCCATGGGGCTCTCGCTTCCTGCCCTGCATGGGGACATCTCCCCCCAGGGACCCCGGGGACAGCACATCCCATCCACAGCCTGGCTGCAGAACAGGCTCCCCCCTCCAGCTGCATTTTGTGCTGGCCAAAAACACAAGGAAAACCCAAAAAACTACCAACAAAACACCTCTGCTGTAACAGGAACACGAGCAGCACACGCTGTAAAGCAGGAGTGCTCTCCTCTCAATACATTGATGATCTGCCTGTGGGTCTGGAAAGATTTTTTTGCCACCAAATGACCCCAGTGGCAGTGGGGAACAGGCATCAAAACTTCTGCTCTATACATGAACAGCGTGTATAGGAATGGGAATAACTCCTCCAGAAGATGATAGTGAGTGAAAAGAACCTTTTCTGACTCCAATTGTGCCAGGCAGCTGCAAGAAAGAAATACCAGCAGGAATGGAAAAATGTTTCCGTGTATTTTCCTAGGCTGCCCGCCATGGCAGAGGCACGGGGAGCCCCCCAGGTGCCTGCAGTGGCCAGGGCTGGATGTTTTGGGATCATCTTGCTGCAAGGAGCAGCTCCTGGGACAACGGGAGTCGGGCGAGTGGAAACTGGCTCAGTTCTGCCAGGAGCTCAACTTGAAACCACTTCCTCTACCTCCCAACAATGCACTGAGGAATTTCCACAAATCCCTAGGCTGCCCTGACTTCCATTTCTAAACTTGGAAAAAGAAATACCAGGACATTCCTTTGTTGTTCCAGCTCACTCGTTGTTTGATCTGGTTTTTTTTGCTCCAGCTGAGCCAATTAAAGAATCCCAATTTTCCCTGGGGGAAAAAAAAAAAAAAAAAAAGAAAAAAAGAAAAAA
>VXBI01014470.1:88406-103049 GCA_013397375.1 Toxostoma redivivum
ACACACACACAGCACAGGACAGTGTCACACACACTGCACAGGGTCACACACACTGTAAGGACAGTGTCACACACACACAGCACGGGACAGTGTCACACAGCACAGGACAGTGTCACCCCCAGCCCAGCAGAGCCGGGCAGCTGCAGCTGCAGCAGAACTGAAGCAAGCCTGGCCCCTGCTGGCCCCGGGGCGGCTCCTGCTGCCCAGCAGCACAAACCCCTGCACATCACAGACTCCTGCTCCAAACATCAGCCACTAATGAGTCAACAATTACAGAATTCTGCGTTAATTATTAAAACTTTACACCTAAAAACAAATAGAAATAAATGCTTCTCCTTTTTTTTTTTTTTCTTTTTCCAACAGTACTTTTATTTATTTATTTTAAAGCAGGTGATTATTTTTTCTTCTGCTCCAGAGCCTTGATTCACTTCCTGCAGGTGTCCTGCTGCTTCTTGGGGGGGATTTCACTAATGCAGGAAGACATTTGCCAGAAAACATCTGTTGGAGAAGGATATTGAACACTGAAACTGCAGTCAGAGGGTTATTTTGGATAACAGGAGGATGTAGTTCACACAGCACAGGATGTCTAAGGGCTCATGAAGTGTCTCAGCACACAATGATGTGACCCCAGCAAACTGCTCAGGAATCTCTGTGTGTTTTACAGGAAAACACCAGGATTGTGTCCATTGCTGCACATGCAGCTGGAATACCAAACTGGAATAATAAACTCCAGCTTTCCACCAGATTCATTTCACCAGGCTGTATTTTCTGCTTTGCACTCATTATTCCCCTCCTAATTTTCTAAAAATTATCCACACTCTAAAATAAAAAAAAACCCCTCAGCGTGCCCTTTGCATCATGCCCTGAAGAGGAAATCTCATCTAAGGACAATAATACACTAAAAATCCAAGTCTTTTGTGGTTTCCTCACTCAGAATTCAGAATTAAAGATTTATTTTCAGGGGAAGTATCAAAATTGTAATATTTATGAATTATTCTGGACGTTTATCTCAGCATGTCTCAAAGAGAAAGTGCTTTTCAAAAATGCTCTAAAATGACACATAAATAAAAATTTAAACATTCTACACCTCCACAAGCAAGGAGTGAAGCCAGGTCTCTAAAACTGTAATTTTGAATTTCAAACATAGGAAAACTCTGTGAAAAAAGAAACCACAGAGTTCCTTTAGGGAATAAAAAATAAAGTTTTGGTAAAGGAGCAGAATTTTTTTTTAAATTGTTCAATCAGACAAAATACAGAGATAAAGCTGACTTTAAATGCTCACAATTCCATGACCATAAACTGGGGGAAATCAAACCTCTGGTGACTCAGCAGGAATCTGGGAGGATATTCCAGATCCTGGAGGAGGTCACAAACCAGAACTTTGTTAAACAGAACAGAGAAATTGGCTGAACTATTTTTACACACTATCACCAGAGGAAAACTGCACAAAGGCTGTTGTGTGCTGCAGGTTCTCCTCACAGCCTGGAAATGGAGCAGAATCGTGGGCAATTTGCAGTTTCTAATAAAAGGGAAATGCATTTGGAAACCCAAGGCTCGGTTTTCAAATCTCAACAATTTAATAACCCCCAATTTAAAGCTGGGCTTGCTTTGGTTTCTTTGACTGTCCCAGCTGCAATTGCCTCTGTCTGGGGAAATGGAGTGTTATTATGATATTTCTAAAGGGAGCATCATGTTGCATTCCCCAGCTGGGAAGGAACCTATTCCAGGATTTCCTTCCCCTCAGGGAGGGACAGTTAATGCCAGGCCATTATCTGCTGTGAGCAGGAAATTATGCTCCAAGCCTTCAGCTACTTAAGGCTGCTCCTTTAAAGCCCCATTAGGGCAGCAAAGACTCCCAGGCACTCAGGTTTTTGCAGGATGCTCAGGCAGGACAGCTCAGGTGTGTGGGAGAGTTCTGAGGAGAGCAAAGGTGTGCAAGGGTTTCTTCAGGAACCTGGCAGCAATTTCAAACAGCAGAATTCAGACAAATTGCTCCTTCTGGGACAAAACCAAAGGTGCTGGCACATCCCTCTAACACCTTTGGTGACCTCTCCTCGGGTTTGGGACACACCACGTGTTTTATTCTCAAAGACACATTTGCCAAATGCACTGCAGTACCAAGGGGCAGAGGTTTTGTTCTCACAGTTTCTAGTCATGGAATCAAATGAATATCCAACTCCTCACAGCAAAAATTCAGGGAGGAATGTCCAGTGTTCCTCTGCCTCCCATCAGGACAGTCTGGGCTCTGCAGACCCAGGAGCTGGGGAGGGGACACCAAGAAACAACTGTTCCCTGCCTCCTCGAGCTCTAAAAATATTCAAGCAATGGAAAGTGTAGCCTAGAAAAGTCACTGAATAGAGTTAAAATCAAAGCAGGACAAATTCAGGAAAGCAGAAAATTTACCTTTAGTAAATAAAGAGAACTCTGGTTCTGGGGAGAGTGGAAAAGGTGTCTGGCATCTTCCTGACCTTTGCATAATTAATAAATCCTCTGAGAAACAGCAGAAAACCTGCAGGGGAGAGACACATTGGTCCAGTTAACAAAGGTGTTGCTTCCTCAGCAGCAGGGAGCAGCTGAACTCCTGCCACCACCACACAGGACCTCACCACTGGCATGCACAGCAGCTGATCACACACTGTCATTATTTTTGGCAGCAATAACATCTCATCTTTCCATTTCAGGTAGCTTAGAAAAACAAACTTTCCTCAGGCAATGATAAAACTTTTGATTCCAAACAAGATCCAGTCACTCCCAAAGCAGGGAAAAGAAAATAAAATTTAAATGGATTTAAATGCAAGAGCAAACACATCAGTTATAAACATTATTCTCTTCTTAACTTCTGGATGATATGAGGATGCTGCCACCAAGAACTGGCACCAGGACAGAGTTTACATGTGCCTTTAAAACCTGGCTGTGTTCAGTCAGAGGAGTATGAGGGTCACATTTCACCTGTACAGCCACACACACAGACTGAACAGCCAGCAATGCTCACAGAATCCCAAGGGACTTCACAGAGTTTTTAAACATCTTTTCCCCCCAGACACTCACCTAGTACAAGGAAGACCCACCAAAGCCAGTACTGGCCATCAAAGTAACCAGGAAAATAGGTGGAGAACTGAAAAACAGGCAAAAAAATACAGCTTAGAGCACGTGGAGTTTGTGAACCAAAGTCTATTCCCCCAGTTTGAGCAGTAACCAGATCAGGCTGCACACAGGAGATCTCATGGAATGCTGCATTTCACCAGCTGCAGGAATCAGTTACCTCCACAAACTGTTATTTGTGGCTTTTCTGCACCAGCTCTAACAAGGGGAATTCAGATTCAACACCCAGCTATGAACTCTGGCAATCAGTGAGGCACAAGGACACCACTGGGCAAATATTCCTGTTTAAAATTGTGTCCTGGATGCTTATACAGCACAGCTGCAGTTTCTGGAAGGGCAGAGCAGGCTTGCAGCAGTGCAGCACATTCATCACACTGCCAGGCTGCATGGTGTAACAGCTGGAAAAGAAATCCCACATCTGTGGAACCCTCTGACAAGATTCCCAACTGGGAAAATTACTGCTATTAGATGAAAGGTACTAACACTATGAGAGCACAGAAGTTCACAGTTTCAGTATAAATACAGTATCATCCCTCTGGGTTTGTTCTATCCAAGTTTAAAAACCTAATAAATTATAAACTTGTTACTGATGTTTAAATCAAATCCACAGATAATGTCACCTCCTGTTGTCACATCTCTTAATCCAGCAAATAGTTCTTTACACATCTCTTCCAAGATGACCACAAAAACTGTCTAAGAAAAGTGAAGAGATGCTTTATTTACAAATTACAATTCCCAGCCCCAAAGGACAGGGTAGGAAGTGACAGCTCTGACATTTATGCTCTCTACTTCCACTTAGAGCCAATGAGCTGCTTTGCTTGAAATTCAACTTTCAGCCTGAAATGTCTGCGTGCCATCATTTCACAGGCTCCAAATAAAGATTTCCTCATGGAAATATTTTCTCCCAATCCCTCCAAAAAAATTTAAGAGTCAAAAAAAACCTAGATCAGGGTGGCAGCTTGCTGCTGTGCCGCAGGGAGGCTGCACCAGAGGGCACCCACGGCCTTCTCCCACTGCTGCTCCAGACCTGGCTCCTCCCCACGTCCCTCCTTCCCTCTCCCCAGCAGCTATCCCGCATTTTAGAGAATTCCCTGATTTCCAGGATCACAGCATTGCTCAGCACAAAACCCCACTCTGATTCAGGCCAGGGGCTCTGTCAGACACACTCAGGATGAACCCCAGAATCCCACAGTGGGTTGGAAAGGATCCCACAGCTCCTCTCTTTTGTCACAGACAGGGACACCTTCCACTATTTCAGCAATCCCTATCCAGCTTAAACTTGGACACTTCCAGGGATGGAGCATCCCCAAGGCATTCTGGGTGTGCAATCTTTCTTTTCTTGTAATTCCAGCATATAAACAGGATACAATTATGAAAAAGCTCTGTTCTTAGTGAATAAGTTAGCTCAAAAATTATTATTAAAAAAAATAAATTTACCACAAACTTCATTATGAGATAAAAACCTGCTGGAGAAAAGGAGTATCAGTGTCTGTGTACGTGGTTTTGCACCACACAACTCACCCTGACAATAAGGATCCACTTAATAAGAGACAGACCAAACCCAGAAATGGCCCCATATCTTCCTGCAGCTGAAGTAGTCAGACAGAAAGACAGGAAAAATCCAATCCAGTTGAAGAGGAATGCCACTGAGAAAGCAGGAGAAAAGCAGCAGGTCAAGACATTTTTATATTCCAAAGGAAAAAAAAAAACATAAACCCCTTGCACACAGGTTTTTCCTGGTGCTACATAAACAGAAACATGACCCAAACTATTTTGGGTCATTGGTTGGAAAAAAGTTCATTCCATCAGGTACTTACTGAAGAAAGTCAGCATGAAAATGCCATCATTTCCTATCCTCAGCTGGTCAGTGTCATCAAAGTCATCTCGTGTCACGAAATCTTCATCCTGCAAAGCAGAGGGAGGCAGCACAGGGGGATTTAGGTCATACAGCAACCTCACTTCTGGGTGTGACTCTTCAAAAAAAGGGGCTGGAATCCTACAATTCCTACAAATGCAAGCATGAAAAAATTCCTGTTTCTCACCCCAAAATGGTGCAGGGCATGAAATGTTATCTCTATACTAGGAAATGTATCTTTATTTTTAACAGATATCCAGCATGTTCTTGTTCTCACTGTGAAGAATTCTTCAACTCATCAAAAAATTATCATCTCAGCAAGGAATGTGGCTTCTGTGAAGAACTGTAAAGAGCAGTGGACTTCTAGTGCTAGCAGGGGTGCAGGGGATGGCTGAACAAGAGATAATGTTGAAAAAACAAAAAGAAATAATTCTTACAGAATGGTTTTATCGTCCTTGTATCAGCTACACTGACCTCCAGAAAAGCCAACTGAGTAAGCAGCAGGAGTATCAAGGGTAGATATGCTAGACAGCTGAAGAATTAATCCTAAATCTTTTTTAAAAATGAAAAAAAAAAACCCAACAAAACCCCCAGTGTCAGTGCACAGGGTTACAGTACAGTCCCCCTGTCAGTTTGCCAAGCTAATCTGGCTAGCACATGCTGGCATTACTGAGATGTCTGACATCATCACAGTGCTCAGAGGAAAATTAAAAAAGAAAAAAGAAAAAAATACCCACAGGATTCTCAGGACTGTGTAATATCACCACCCCAGAAGGCTTCAAAAATATAAAAAACCACCAATTTTAGAATGATGGGCAGGAGTTAAAGGTGGAAGTGCAGGAAGCAGGGCAGGGACACTCACCCTGCCAGGAACCAAGGGGATGGTGGCCTCAGCCTTGCTCCTCTCGGCCTCGTCGTAGCTGGGCAGGGTGGTGGCCACGTTGTAGGACGGCGGCTTCGGGAACCCTGACTCATCCTTGTAGTCAAAATAAGCTGCAAAAACAGTTCCACAGGAGGTCACTCAGCAGGGGAGAACTCAGCAGAGCTCCAGGTGAGCTCCAGGTGAGCTCCATTCCCCCCTGTTAGAGCCTGTCCCCTCCCCACCCTCCTGCCAGTGAAGAGCACAGGAGCACCTTCCCTGACAGCCAGCAACCCACAGAACACTCACTGAACATGTCTGGCTGCACTTCTCCTTAAAACAACACCACATGCTGTGCCTCTGCTGACTTGGATACTCAGAAAGAGTCACGTTTCCAGATCCAAGTGGTTATTAAAGTTATTAGTGACAGCACAGGAGGATGATTCAAAGTCCCATCCAAGTGCTTAGTTACTGGAAAGTGCAGGAAAAGTGAATTCTTTAAACCCTTTTAAGTAACAAATCCTTTAAAGAAGGGGCACAGCATCATCCAAATGCCAGATAATGAAAGGGGAACCACAAATCCTCCCAGCACTTTGATTTTTAACTGTCTTCAATTTACTGAGAACACTGTGAACTGTAACTCGAACACCCCTTGATGGGATGACATCAGATGAACGCAGCCAAATTGCATCTCCCAAACCACAAGTACCAACAGGCTGCGTGCATCAACCCTGATCCCTGCAGCTTGGGGAGGTGCTGCAGTGCCAGCCATGGATGAGGAGAGCAGTCAGTGCCAGCAGAGCCAGCCCAGCCTTGGCCAGGGGAGGGTACCTGTGCTCTCTGCAGAAATGCTGCTGTAGGGTGGAGGGGCATCGTTCACCACCGGCACGGCCTCGCCCGGCTCCTCTTCATTCTGCAACTGAACACAAGCACACACCAGGGCTTAGGGGGGTTCTCTGTGCCCTCACAGCACCCCTGCAGCCTCAGCTGCACACAACAGACTCTTCTGGAAGGAGACTGTTCTGCAGCACCACGGGACACAGAGCAGCTGCTCAGCCTCCCTCCGAAGCATCCCCACTTGAAAGGATCGATCTTCCAGCTCAGTTTTAATGTTGTTTTTAAATCCTCTCCTCACACACCTGGACTCCAGCAAAGCACAGCACACAGCTTTCCAGAACCTTTCCATTTCCCCCAGCTCACAATGCTTAGGAGCTGCAGTTGCATCTGTGTCAGAGAAATACAGTGAGACACCCAACAAAAGGCTCCATTGCTGCCCGTGGCTTTGCTAAGGAAGGGTTTTTTCCATGGATACCTTACATAACGATGCACAGATGTATAAATGTTGCCATTTCCCTTCAACCTTTCACACTGCATGACTGAAAAGGAGCTGGTTTATTTTGTGCACTGTGCTTCCCACAGGTCTGTATAAATAACCAGGAGCTAGCACAGACCCAGCATCGCTCGCACGAGGCAGGTGTGCCATGGCAGCTCTGAGCAGGGGAGCAGCAGCAGCAGGCCAGAAAGGAGGTTACAGCTGCCATCTCATGTTGCCCTTCCTTCCATTTCTCATCACCTCAGCAGCAAAAGCACTGAGGTTTTCTGCAGGACAGCTCACCTCAAACAAGCACCTCAGGACCGAAGCACTGGGCTGAGCAGGAGGCACTGCCCTCATTTGAAATCACCACTCAACAATGTCTCCTCCTGCAATCCCACACGTTTGCTCCTGAAGCCATCCAGGATATTTTACTTTCTTCACTTTGGAGAGATGCTGCCATTCTCCTTGAGCATTTAACACAGGGGGTGGGGGCATAGGGGGATGTTTTTATCTTATTTGTACCTCTTATCAGGGGAAAATAAATCAGCTCACACTTCTAAACACAGATCTTGGATATCCAAGCGTTCTGTGGTTTGGAGTTTTATTCCTTTTGCTGCTTAACATCAAAGATCACAGAATGGTTTGGGTTGGAAGGGCCCTCAAAGCCCATCCCATTCCACACCCTGCCAGGGCAGGGACACCTTCCACTATCCCAGGTCTCTCCAGACCCATCCAACCTGGCCTTGGACACTGCCAGGGATCCAGGGCAGCCACAGCTGCTCTGTGCCAGTGAAAGTCTATCATCTGTAGTCTGCTCCAGACCACACTAGACCCACATCCTCTGTGAAAGTCCTGACTGGGCTTAGCAGATGACAATGAGTGGCTCTGCTGAGAGGGGGAAAAGGGAGGAAACAACACTGGAAGGCACCAGAACAAAATCAGGTAAACTTGTTACTGATGTTTAAATCAAATCCTTAGGTAATGTCACCTCCTTCTGTAACATCTCTTAATCCAGCAAATATTCTTAAATATTCTCAAATGTTCTTAAAACCTCTGTATCAAGATGACCACAAAAACTGTCTGCCAGCCCAGGTGCAGCAAAACAACAGAGCACCACAGTCCTGCACTCCAGTTCCACGTCAGCTGAAGCTCACTCTGCTCCCCAGGAACATTTTCTAAACAGAATAGGTGGGGGGAAAAAAAAAAAAGGGTGCTGGGGTCAGCCCCAAGCTTTGTGGATAAGAAGCCCTCACGTGACAACGCTGAGCTGTTTCCTTGAAGAAGGAGAAATCAGTGATCCGGATGAAAATTTAATCCGTGCTGCAGCAGGAGCAGCTCCCAGCACAGCTGGCAGCAGGACACACCCCCAGCGCTGCTACCTGGCCAGATGTGGAGCTGAGCTACCCATGGCAGGGTGTGAGGACCTGCCTCACCTGCAGCTTTATTGAGCCCCAGGGCACTGAGCAGGGACAGGAGGAGCTGCCACCACACCTTCCAAGAAACAAAAATGCCTCGTTTTATAAACCCCATGGAGCTCGGCATTAGAAGTAAATGCAAACTAACATGAGAAGTAATTGCCTGTTAGAATATGCTTTAATTAACAAAAAAAAAAAAGCATTACTCCAGAAATCCCAAACCATCCTGCACAAAGTATAAGGGGCAATGGAAGGGGCAGGAAAACACAGAGCCAAATTGCTGGGTTCAATCTCTGCCCAGAGAAGAGAGGCTGCCCCTGCATCCCTGGTAGAAAAAATGATCTTTAAGGTCATCCCAACCCAAACCATTCTGGGATTCCATGATTCTCCCACTCTAGTTTATCAATTCTCAGAAAATGCTCCACCATGCTTATTGTCAGTCTAGCCATGAAAATTCAGTATTTCTTTTCTCCCTGTGCAGGACCTGGTCTGTTAGAGGAGGAAAGGCTCTGGCACAGCTGGGACACTCTGGGTTCCACGTGCCCTTTGTCACCTGCTCTCCAGGTGAGGGGGTGGCAGAAATTCAACCCCTCATGCCTGTAAGAGAGAAAAGCCTGAGAGCACAGTCAGCAGGGAGGGGGGAGGAAAGCACCACATGTGACAACACTGGAAGAAATGAAACAAAAGAGGACACAGATATTGAGTGGAATATTAACTCCTACCACTGGCTCTTCTTTCAACAGTAAAATGAAATACATGTTCTTCCACCAATGTCATGTGGGAGAAAGCAGCTGAATTCACTGCTGCCTTCAAACATCCCAATTCAGGTAATGGATAATGACACAAAAAATGCAGCTACTTTCTGAAGCTGAGCTCGAGGCTGTAGGAGGTTACAGCTATAGAAAACATATTTTTCTCCTAATGGACAAGGTACACAAATGCCTTCCAGCCTTTTTAATGATTCCAGGCATCTAAAATTCAACTAAGTGCCTATTAGCAGAGCAGGGAGGGTTCATGTGACAGGAAGAATGACTCATCAGCCTGGCAGTGCCACACTGCTGCCCTGGCCTGGCCCTGGCTCCCACCTGCACTGCACAGCTCCAGGTATGGACCCGAGGCTCCAGAGCCCAGAGAGCCTGGTTAAAAACAGTGTCTGACTTCAGCCTGTTCTGCTGAGGCTGTGGGATAATTCTATCCTAGATTCACTGATGGATTTTAGCTTTTCAGGCAAGGTTCTGGTGTTCGTGGCATCAAAAAACAAGACAGTCTTTAGAGCCATGCATGTAGTTACTAAAACAACAGCTTGGCTGGGATTTTTTCACCAGACTGCTAAACCAACAGAAAATTGACTGATGGAACACCCAGGGATATTTATTTTCAAAAAAAAAAAAAACCAGCATCAGAAGCCTGGCACTGAGCAGGACATCACCTCTGGTTGTCACTTGCCCTGAGACCTGTCCTGTGTCAATACACAGCACAGCAGCATAAAAGCTGAAATCTTCCAAGCTGTTTGGAAATATTTCCATGTAAACTTTGAAGAAAGCATTTCCAATAAATACATTGGTTAATTCTTCCAAATTTCCTAAACTCAGCATATGTGCTGCTGACATAGTTTTGAATCTTTATTTTTTAACTCCCCTTTGCCAAGTTCTGAGGCTGCACATAAATACTCTTTACACTAAATCAGCATCACTACAAGCTTGGCCTTAGTAACAGATCACATATCATTACATATCTTCAGCCTTTTGGAAGTAAATTAAAGTCACTGCCAACTCTGAAAAGGAGAGTTATTTTTACTGACTTTTGCTTTACTTAATTAAACACACCCTGATTTAAAATCCTGACTTTTGCCCAGTGTTGTTGCAAATTCCTATAACTTAACACCAGCTTATTAATCAGCAGGAATAATGATAAGCTACCAGAGAAGCCAACCCACATCCTTCAGCCCTCTCCCTGATGAGCAAATAACTGTTTTCTGCCCATTTCCCTGGAGCAATGCCACCCTGAGTGCCACCCAGCCCCTGCTGGTGTGCTGAGCACCTCTCAGGTGACACATCTGGCACCTGTGCCAAGCCAACCCTCCCTGGGGAGATGCTGAGCCCCAGGAGTGCCCCCCCTGCATGTGCCAACCTGAGAATTTCTCCATGGAAAGGGTGCTCAGGGGTTGGAACTGCCCAGGGAGATTTGGATCCCCATCCCTGCAGGTGCCCAAGGAATTCTGGAGGTGGCACTCAGAGCTTTGGGCTGGGGACAGGGCACAGCTTGCACTGGATAGGCTGGGAGGGCTTTTCCAAACTGACTTGGAGATGCTGAGATACTCCTCCCTTTTAACAAAGGACCTTTAATTTCATTTAAATTATTAAAATTATTAAAAGTGCCTCCAGCTCCAAACCCCAGTGTTTTTCCCTAGCTGGAGCAGCATCCAGCTGAGGGGGGGCAATGGCAACCACCCCATGAGCCAACAAAAGGCAAAAACACAAATTAAAACCTATTTTATGTCCATAAAATAAAACCTGGGCTCATGAGGGTGTTGTCCTGTGAGTCACTGCAGCCAAGGGCCTGACACCACAGAAATGCTCCTCAATCCTGGCAAACAAGCTGGTCCAATTCCCCTGTTTCTGTTCAAACAGGGACTCAGACTGGTCTGGACAGACTGGAAACAAGCACTTGGGCCAGCACAAACCTGTGCCCACACACTGGCCTGAGATTTGAGAGATCAAGGTCTTAGTATGGAAAAAGTAGGTTTTAATCTTGGATAGCTGTAATTAAATTTCCCACACTGTAAGGCTTTCTCATAATATTTAGAATCAGATTAATGTTTTTCTGGACATTAAGGCATTACAGTAAGACTGCTATACATTTTAAAATATCACATTTTTTTAAATGGTCATATGAAGAAGGTTAAGTATCTTCAATGGGAAAAAATCCCATAGATTGTGCCACCATGGATCAAATTTGGATATTTCACAACAGGCAGGAACAGAATGATTGGACAATCTCGATTACTGAATTTTGCTCACCAGTCCCAATGAGAAGGGATCAGAATTCACACACACACAGAACTCTTGCTCCTTGCTTTCTGTACAGCTGTTCCTATAGCTCCTCCCCAATGGGGTTACTGAGCCCCACTGAATTTTAGTGACGAGAGAAAAGTTACTAAAAAAGCTTAACTCAGAGTTTAACACCATCCTGGTTCCATGAGATAATGCTGTATTTAAGAGTTGGCATGCAAAGTTATTTTCTCCTGCTGCACAAGCTGTGAGGTGACACTGGACTGCTGCTGTTCCCTGCCTTTCCCACACCCTTTGAGTTTTAGGACCAGAATGTATTTAAATTCTATAATAACTTTTTCACACAGAATCACTAAACCCTTGCAAACTTACCTGACAGGTACTGTTGCCTAGAGAGGTGGATATTTTAGAGGGAAATAATCAGATTTTAGTCACAGCTGAAGCTGGACAAGGGGCAGCTTCAGCACAACCTCAGAGCAGAGGCTGCACAAATAATTTTGCTCTGCAATTTTTCTAATTTTACTGGGTTTATGTCAGTGGCATCTCCTATTCTGCTTACAAATAAAATAAAATATATAAATAAATATGCAAACAACCTACCCTGCAACTTTTCTTACCATTCTTATCTTTAGCCAGCACATCTTGCACACTGCAAGGACCTCACTGAGGAAACAGTCACTGACATTTCTGATTGTAATTGCTGACATGAAAAGATTTGGGATGCTCTCATGTATTAGTTTCAAGCTGTGTGCCCATTTCAGCTGAAAAATGAAGCACAAGCTTAAGGTACACACAAGGCAGCAACTGATATCTGCCTCCCTGTTCCACTCCAGCCTCCCCAGATATTAAAGAAGCATTGTGGTCCTTCATCATGGATTTAAACTTTATTCCCATTCTATCTCCAGCAATGTATTTCTTCTCCAGTTTTCACAGAACAAAAAACAAACAAATGGAAAAATCCTTCTTCCTTATTTTTCCCATTGACACCTCCCCTTATGGAATGATTCATGAGCCATGTAAACCTTCAACAAGTGGAACAGGAAGACACAGCACTTAAAAACGAATACATCTTCATTATTTAACACTCCCACCATTTCCCAGGTGGGTTTACATTACTCATACACCTCACATGTATTCCTGAATGCTCCAAGTGCAAAGCATGCCTGGAAAACACAGAGTGTAAATAAACCTGTTAAAGCTGGGCTATTTTTTCCAGAATGGAGGGTAATTTCTATTCCATGGATGAAACACAGTTCTGCCAAATGAACTCTCAATCCAGGGTTATGCTGGAAAGGCTTTAAACCCCCTAATCCCAACAACATCCCTGCATAACTTTCCCAAAGGCAGATTGAAATGACAACAGGCTCTCAGTGTCCCTTTTTGGGGACAGCAATGCCTGGAATAACAGTGCCAGGGCGGGCTGCACTTTCCTTCTTCCCAAAGCTCTCCATTCCCACCTCCACAAGCACAGCCCCAGCACCTGGTCTGCAGAGGAGGATCCAAATGCAGCAGTCTGACCCTGGCCCAGCCCTGCTCCCCATGGAAGGTGCTGGGGAGGCTGAAATCCCTTCTCCACACTTTTAGTTTTATTTCACACGGAGCTGCACTTCCTCAGTGCATGAGCTCAGACTCACATCACCCAAAGGCACCACTGCAGGCTACTTTTTATCAGATTATTTAATGCCTGAACAAAGCCACGGGCTGGGAAGTTGACTTTGGAAAATAAATCAGTGCACGCCCCTTGCACACTGCCCACAGTGCTGAACAGACACGGGCTGGGAGTTTGCAGGGAAGAACGAGGCTGCTGATGGAGCACAGCCCACATTCCCACATTTCCACATTCCCACATTCCCACATCCCACCTGCAGGGCTGAGAAAGGGGTGGGAGAGGAAACACACAGGTCTCAAACTCGGGTATGGAGTTCTGTTGTGCTCAGATCATGGTCACTAACTCTCAACTTTTTTTTTTCCTGGAAATACAGGTACTTGAGGAATCCTACAAATATTGTGCTGCTCCCACAAACACATGGATACATCAGGAGCCCATCCCAGAGTGAGGGTTACACATCCCTGGCATGCTTGGACAATCACATTTACCAGCACAGGAACCACCTACCTACATAACCAACTCCATTAATGCATTACCCCACCACCCAAAAAGATCAAATTTTAAAAATTCCACCACTGACTCATAATCCAGTAACTTAAAGGATTAAATGAGCTTGTTGTGCATTTCTCCACTGACTGGGTGCTGCATTCACCTGTAGCCCCTGCAGTTATCAGTTCACTATCAGTCTCTTTTCCTTGGCACATGGTACAGTCATTGTTGTACATTCACACACACAGTAAGTTTCAAAATACGGGGAAAAATTTGACACTTTCAATGCTACAGAGACTCTCCCACTCTCTCATCCTCTCTTTATTTAAATCCCAACTGCATCTCCACAGCTTGCAGGGTTTTTGAAGCAACACAAGCATTAGGAGCCAGTTCAGTGATAACACACTTCACAGCAGGAATACCTGGGTTGTGACAGAGGGCGAGGAAAGAGAAGCAATTTCTAAACAGCTGCACAAATGTAAATAAATATATTTACATGTGAGAATCTGCCTCTCACTCCAGTTAAACCAGTGGCTCCACAGGCCTCCATTATGTGCTTGTCTTTAGCAGTGCAAATCTCCCCTAATCTCTGCAGATGAGTCTGCCCTGGGTCTGCCCGAGGTGTGAGCAGACACAACACTGAGCTGGCAAACAGCAGCTTTACACACCCCGCTGGGAGGGAGCCAGGAGTGTGTGCATCAGCCAGGGAACACCGGGGCAGTGCACAACCCTTCAGCAACTCTGTCACCCATCCCCACGGCTCTGGGAGATGGGACACGCTGCAGATCCCCTGGGAAAAGGCGTTTGTGAAGACACTTGTTGGGGTCAACACCATCAGCGGGACTGTGCCAGGAAAGGCGATTAGTGAGACCCGGTTATCCGTCCCTAGCGGGTCCCAGAACAACACAAAGAGATTTGTCATTGTAACTGAGCACATCTGCTTTGCACTGAGCAAAAAAAAAAAAAAAAAAAAAAAAAAACCAAAGTT
>VXBI01014470.1:103086-122114 GCA_013397375.1 Toxostoma redivivum
AACGCACACATCTTCTGTCAACAGAAAAAAAAAAAAAAAAAAAAAAAAAAGCCTAAGTTTTACTTAACTTCTACATTTTCAGTATGTAAAAACACGGAACTGTCAGATGAGACAAGTATTCCATCCCATGGGAGGGTGGATCTCGAACTCTGCCGAGCCAGAGCCTACCCACGCCGGGAATGCTACCCAGGAAAAGTCACAACACAGCGATTTCTCGGGAGAACCTCGCTTCAGCAGAGCTGTCTGCTGCTTTGAGGGACTTCTCCATTACTCTGAGTAAAGAATTCTCCGTGTCTGATGTCAGAAAGGCGCCTGCCAGAACTGGGTCACACCGGGGGCCCCGCCGAGCCCCGGCCCTTGCCTGGGGCTGCAGACAAACGGGAGGCAGGAGGAGAAGAACGAGCCCAAATCCCGAGGGAGCTCTTCAAGGCCAGCTCCTGGCCTAGGGGGGTTCAGAGGAGTCCGCACGCCAAAGGCAGGAGGAAACTAACGGTGAGCTCGGCTCGATGCCGAACGAGACCGTTCCGTGCCGGGGCGGGGGGGAAATGACCGGCGGGGTCAGCGCCCTGCGCCAAGGTCGGCACTGGGCAAACACCGGCCCCGGACACACCCGGCCCGGCCACTGGGCAAACACCCGGCCCCAGGACAGAGCAAACACCGGCCCCAGCACTGGGCAAACACCGGCCCCGGCCACACCCGGCCCCGAGCCGGCGGGGAGCGGCTCCGCGGCCGAGCCCGGCCCGACCCCTCTGGGGAAGACCCGCGGGCTCCGCCCCNTGTGCTTGGTGCCCACCTTGTCACCAGCCCAGAGCTCTGAGTGCCACCTCCAGCCCTTCCTTGGGCACTCCAGGGATGGGGATCAAACCCTCCCTGGGCACCTCCAGGGATGGGCATCCAAACCATCCAAATCCCTGCCCACTCTTTGCATGGGGAAATTCCTGCTGATGTTCACCCTGAGCCACCCCTGGCCCAGCCTGAGGCTGTTCCCTCTCCTGTCCCTGTTCCCTGGAGCAGATCCCAAATTCCCCCCCGGCTGTCCCCTCCTGTCAGGGAGTTGTGCAGAGCCAGAAATTCCCCCTGAGCCTCTTTTTCTCCAGGCTGAGCCCCTTCCCAGCTCCCTCAGCCCCTCCCCAGCTCCATTCCCTTCCCTGGACAAGCTCCTGCCCTTCCATGTCCTTCCTGAATTGAGGGTCCCAGAACTGGGCACAGCACTCACAGGGTGATCTCAGCAGTGCCAGCACAGGGGACAGTCCCTGCCCTGCTCCTGCTGCCACACTATTGCTGAGACAATATTGCTGTGCCAGTGCCCTCCTGGGCACTCCTGGGCTCGTGTTCAGCTGCTGCCAACCAGCACCCCCAGATCCTTCTCTGCTGGGCTGGTTTCCAACCAGGACAGCTCCACTGGGGCTGGAGGGTGACCAGAACCACCCTGGAGCCCGGCTGTATGTGGGAGCCCGGTGTGCAGGAATTCCCTGCAGGAATGCTGAGAGCCAGCAGCATGTCCTGGCAGGACCAGAGCTGCAGGAGTGACCCCACAATATAATATACACTATGTAATGTACACTGTGGAACTCAAGTATCATTTTCAGAGTGGAAGCTGCCACAGGATGTGTTAGTGAAACCTAGGGAATCAGGAAATTGATATAAAGCCACACTGACAAGCAATGCTGTCTCAGCAGGGACACACCAGAGCCAGCACTGAGAACTCAGCCCTGTCGGAGCCACGCTGACCGAGCCTGGGTCACACATGACCCCACCCATCCCTGTCCCACAAACCGTGCACCAAACACGAGTGTTGGCCTCAGCTCTTCCACATCCACAGGGAGCAGATGGTGTTGAGCTCCTTCCTTCCCGAAGGAGCATGTGTAGGAAACCACGCAGTGAGAGAAGTTGGTTTGTTCTCAGCTCTTCAGTGTTGCATCGGCCAAAAGACTTCTCAGCTTGTGCAACATTTGTTTTCTATATGTGCAGTTCAGCTCTAGTTAGGCTTGCACAAAATTACCCACATCAATCCCTGAGGTGGATGAGATTTAAATATATCAGCTTTAGGATGAGGAAGGCTGAATCAGCCCCGCTGGGATTCCAAACTGCAGATTCAGAGAGTTGCAAGCACTGAAGCCCGAGGACATGGTTTTGAACTGCACACTCAGTCATAAATACAGGCCTCAATGCTCATTATTCTGTACCATAATCAGCCTGGATTCTTTGCTCCCTGCATTTTGCCTTTGAGGGGTGGGGAGTTCGTCGATGTCTTAGTGAGATGAATGAACATCCTATGCTGAAGGAGAGGCAGGAACCGTGAAGGATTTTAGCCATGAATAACCTCAAAGAGTGACTCCTGGGAAATGCTGGAGACACAAGGTTCTTGCAACACAGGTGCCTTTGAAGGAGCTGGAACAAGAACTGCAGGCACTGACAGACTCTGGTTTCACCTTTCCATGAGATTCACGATTTGCACTGAGAAATTCCCTGCAGTGAGGAGCTGTCCTGATGACATGCACGGATTTACTCACTGCTGAGGTGGGATTACACCCCTAAGTAAGGCTGTAGCAGCAGTGGTAATTAGCTGCACAGTGATTGACTTGGACGACACAGAGACTAAAATAAGAGGCAACCTGTGCATATCCTCAGAGAAGATGCTGGAATGTATCCTGGAGAAATGGTGAAACCATTTGTGTCAAAGCCATTTTGGGGCCAGTGGAGGCAAATCACAGCCTAATTAGTGCATCTAGTCTGAGCATGACTGACTCCAGAGGGGTAAGGGCAATTTCTTCCAGCTGCTCTCCCTGTATTTATTTTTCTTTTCTTAGGTGGGGAAGCTCAGTAGAAAGATGATGCTGTGGTTACAGCACATGACTGGTTCTGCTTTCATTTCCCAAATGGTTTGAGGCAAATCACTTCATGCCTCTCCTGTGTTTTTTTGTCGTTTTCTCCAGTACAAAATGTCTTTTCTCCCAAGAGACACTTGAAGCTTGAAGCCATTGATTTTAGTGACTTCCGTACGGGATGTGCTGGGAAAGTATTTGAAAGCAATTGAAAGTATGACAGAAGTGAAATTGAGTGAGTCCTCTGAAATCTTGGAGCTGTACATGTGTTCCTTTAATTATTGTGTACAACTGAGCAATAAAGGGAACACTTTTAATCTGCACTTTGTAATAAATATTGAACACTAAAAGCTAAATAATAAACCTCAAAAGCAGGGCGTGTAAGCTAAACTAGTAAAAACTGAGCAGGACATTAAAACTAGATCTTTCTTCTAACTTTTTAGTGCTAAATTACCCAATTGAAAAAAAATCAAAATGTTCACATGACAAAAACCTTTTCATCATCAATTCGAAAGTATTCCTGTGTCCCTGGAGGCAGAGACACTCCATGTGCAAGAATTGGATTCACAGGGTTTGAATATACATAGGTGTCATTTCCCACTGTGGAACAACATCCTGAATTAGAGTTTTATAATTAAACTGGAGAGATTTGTTAAGGATTAATAAATGCTGTCTAACAGATGCTCCTCCCCAAAACATCACTTGGCCACAAAGACTTTTTGTGCTTGGGACCACCTTGTATTTGAATCATCTCTGAGCTTTTTGCCCAAAAAAGCCAAGCTGTGGCTGGCCCATCCCTGGAAGTGTCTAGGGCCAGGCTGGATCAGGCTTGGAGCCACCTGGGATGGTGGAATGCTCATGGCAGGGGGTGAAACTGGATGACCTTAAGGTCCCTTCCCACCCAAACCATGCTGTGACCCTGCCCAAAGAAGCTGCCCCACTGCCTTGGAAGCAGCAGGTTCTGCAGGTGTGGGCTCTGTATGAGGTTTTGGACACGCAGGCAGCTGCAATTTTGGTGTTTGTTGCAATGACAAAAGGCACTGGGTCACATCAGGTCTGCTGGAACGAGCAGAGCCCCAGCGAGCACAGCCACACATCCCACAGCCCGTGCAGAGCAGGGTGGAAGCACTGCCTTGGTCACTGGGGTGGAAAATTATGCCCCAATAAGCCAGGAATACTGTGAGGAGGAGGGGTGAAAACAACAGTAGCATTGAGCTGGAAGATTTTCCCAATGGGAGTTCTCTTCCTCTAAACCCAGCAGCAGAAGGAGGGTGGATCTGGAGTGGTGCACTGAGTTTTGCTGGATGGTGACGGGCAAGGCAGAGCTGAGCTCCAAATTGCCTCAGTCCAGCCTGACTTTAGGGGCCCCAACTCACTGCTTCCACCAATGCCCTTTGTTGCTCTGTTATTTCTTCAGCCTACTGGAGAAATCACAATTAATGGTTAATTTAACCTTGCTATCCAGGTTAAATCCCTTACTGCTTAGACTGGCATTTTTGAACCTGGTGAGGAGTGAAGTCCTGACAGCTTTGTCATGGGAACCTCACCTGAAAAAGGGGCTGGCATGGGTGCTCTCCAGGGCTGCCTCTTCATGCATTGCCCTACACATCGGCTTGTTGTGACCTCAAAAATATCCTAACTAGGATTTGGGTGCTGCTGGGAGAGCTAAGATGTGAGTGGGGCTTGCAGGAAAGAACAGCTCCCCTCCAGATCTATTATTTCTCCTTTTCTTACAAATTGGGGTCAGAAGATAAATGGAACATGCTGGAGCAGGAAGAGGTGACTGACGGTGTATATTAAAAAGGCTCTTTAATTACAGGATTTGGAGAGAGGATTCTTCATGGAGATAATTTTTTAATTGTTGCTGTTTCAGGGAAAGAATCCCAATGCTCCCAAGCAGTTCCCAATAGCAAAAGCCCTGGTCTCTGAGCACTACTGACTCTGATCCCTTCAAGATGGGGCAAAAGAAAATGCTGTGCTGGTTAGAGCTCCCCCATTAAACTCCAACTTCTCCTGAAGAGAAGTGTTTGTTTCCTTCCATCTGCTGCTTTTGCAAGGAAGGAAAATCAGCCTGTTCAGACACCAGGAAGTTCTTCAGCATGGGAACAGCTCGCTGTAAACGCAGGAACAATAACGGGTAGAAATTATCATACCTAAAAATACCCTGCATGCGAGTCACACGCCTGAGCGGCCCCGGAGCGGCTCGGGGAGCGCGGGGTGGATGGAGCTGGGGATCCGGGGGATGTGCTGGGTGTGAGCAGCGCGGGGGCACCTGCCTGCCTCTGCTGCAGGGTTTGCTTCCACCAAAACATGTTTTGTTTTTACAGCGAGCTGTCGGCTCCTCCTGCATCTCTGTGCGCTGCAGTTGCCACTCACCGGGGAGATGAAAGCCAGACCCTGTGCAGTCAGAGCCCTCTAATACTTGGATTTCATCCCCACAAAAGCTGTGTGAGCAGCTGGGGGGTTCAAAGCCGCCGGCAAAGGCAGCAGCTCTCCACAGCCCCAGGTGACCCAGGGCAGGTGAGGTGGGAGGCAGGCGATGGGGTGACACTGTCCACAACCCGCAAGTCACCCCGGGTGTTGCCCTAGATCTCACCGCCGAGGGAAGTCCGTGCTGTCTCCTGCCATCAATTCCTACGCGGGCAGTGCCTCCAGTATTTGCTTTTCCCAAATTTCCGAGCGCTGGCCGCGTTTCCAGGGTAACGCCGAGCGATCCCATGAGAGCTCTTTGCACAGTGCCGGTGCTCCCTCCCTGCCGAGCCCTGCGGAGTTTTGGCTTTGCACACCGGGAGCTGCAGTTGTGCCACAACAGGGGTGATGTGGGAACTCCCAGGTGTGTGTGCAGGTCAGGTGTGCGCTCACCACGTGTCCTTCGTGCCCGCAGCATCCTGGAGAAAGGACTGAACAGCTCCAGGACGGGAAAGGTGCAGACCTCAGCCGGGTCTCCATCCTTTCCACCCCAGCGGTGACAACCCCCGGTGAGCCCAGCACCTCGGTCCGGTGCCTCTGAACCCTCCGATGCTGTGATTCCTGCCAGTGGAAGCCATGGGACTGTGGCACCGAGATGGCCCCGATGGCACAAGTGAAGAGTTGTGTCCCACAGAGCCAAAGCCCGGGCTGCCCTGCCCTGCCCTGCGGGGGAATGCCGCTGCTGACAGCTCCTCACCCGACACCAGGCACCGAGAGAGCTGCCCGTGGGCTGGCACTGCTCATGGACACACATGGCCATGGAATTTGTTTAGTCTCTGTGGCCTAAAACTCTTCCCGTGTCTGCCCGCAGCCGGCACACCCATCACTGCCCGTCCCAGCGCTAACCAAGGCTCTCCAGCGTGAGACAATACCGGGAGCACTGGTTCTCGCCAGGTCATTTAAATTATTAAAATGAGAAGGAACTGCGTGGGCTGGATCCCAGCAAAGCAATTTGTAGCTCATTCTTCCTTCTGATGCAATTAAAAATCGGTCTAACTTTGAAGTAAGGGTTTTGTATCCCAGCATGAACCAAGCCTGTGCAAGGAGAGGTCGGGCACATTTTCATGAGAGCTTGAAGGCAGCCGGAGCAACAACAGGAAGGTGTTTTTGGGATACCACTGTGCCAGGAGCAGCAAGGACAAAGATCGTGGTCTCTCCATCCCCTAGAACGACCTCAACATACCCCGAAGTGAGTCCCTACAGAACAGTTCAAGCGTGAGAGCAGCTCTTTTTGGTGGGACAAGGCTGGGAGCTTCACTTTAGGGCTGAAAAGCTGAAGGACAGAGTCGGGTGGATCCCTGCTGTGATGGTGACACCCGAGCAGAACCACATCGAGATATTTATGGCCTTTTTAACGCATTTGGAGGAAACACTGCTTCCCACAGCTTTTCCTGGACAACAGATGCACTTGGAGTGTGGTGACTGATTCACCCGAGCAGCCGCAGCGCATCATTCCCGGGTGGATCCAACCGTGCTGCTGAAAATTTCAGCTCCACCGGATCATTCCCGGGTGGATCCAACCATTCTGCTGAAAATTCCAGCAGCACTGGATCATTCCCGGGTGGATCCATCCATTGTGCTGAATTCCAGCAGCACCGGATCATTCCCGGTGGATCCAGCCGTGCTGCTGAATTCCAGCAGCACCGGATCATTCCCGGTGGATTCAGCCGTGCTACTGGATTCCAGCAGAACTGGATCATTCCCGGTGGATCAATCCGTTGTGCTGAATTCCAGCAGCACCGGATCATTCCCGGCTGGATCCAGCCGTGCTGCCCAATTCAGTTCCACCTACACCGAATCATTGCCGGTGGATCCATCCACTGTGCTCAATTCCAGCAGCACCGGATCATTCCCGGCTGGATCCATCCACTGTGCTCAATTCCAGCAGCACCGCACAATTCCCGGCTGGATCCAGCCGTGCTGCCCGATTCAGTTCCACCCACACCGGCTCATTCCCGGTGGATCCACCCGTCCCTCTCAATTCCAGCCGCCGGGTTCCCTCCCGGGGGCCGGGCCCGGCGCTCTCCGCCCGCCCACGGAAGTGATCCCGGGCAGGGGCGAGCCGGGAGGAAGCGGAGATTTCCGACACAGGCGATCCCGGAGCAGGCGGCGATCCCGGGAAGGCAGCGGCGGTGCCGGGCGGCCCCACCATGAAGTTGATCATCCTGGAGAATTACTCTCAGGCCAGCGAATGGGCGGCCAAGTACATCCGTAACCGCATCGTGCAGTTCGGGCCGGGCCCCGGGCGGTTCTTCACGCTGGGGCTGCCCACAGGTGGGTGCCGGGGCCGGGGAGCGGGGCCCAGCGCTGGCCCTGCCCCGGCTGAGGCGGCCGCTCCCCGCAGGCAGCACCCCGCTGGGCTGCTACAGCAAGCTGGTGGAGTATTACCGCAATGGAGACCTCTCCTTCAAGTACGTGAAGACTTTCAACATGGACGAGTACGTGGGTGAGTGCTGTGCTGTCGCTTTTGTCCCTGCCCGCGAGCTGCTGGGTCCGGCAGTGCCCGAAATCCACCTGTGCAGGTAAGGGGGAGAACATTTCACAGAGCTACGGCATCAGCTGGGATGGCAAACACCTCTGAGATCATCGAGTCCAACCTATGATCCCACACCACTGTCCAGTCTTTCCTTAAACACCTCCAGGGAATTAGCAAAGGGGGACAATCTGAAAACCTATGGGAAAAAAAATGAAATTTTTCTGTAGGTTTGAAAACGTATGGATAAAAGTGGATAGTGGGTGTTGCCCAGTATTGCACACACTGGTACAGACACTGAGCTGCACTCAGCACTGACCAGGTAAGGAACAGCTTATCACTGCAGGCTCAGTGTGCAGCATCAACTTCAGCCTTTGCTCTGGGATTATAAAGGTCCCCTACAAGGACCAGTGTGTTCCCTCAGTGCCCTCTGGTATCTCCTGCTGAGTTAGCAAAGGATTGTCATTTCTGAAGTCGTGGTGAAACAGTCTTCTCAGAAGAAATAGATCCAAAGGTGAAAACGCACAGGCTAAATATTTGCTAATTTTATCCTGGTCAAGAGGGTTTTTTTTTCTGTGAATAATCCCAATCAAGCAGCATTAGGGAATAAGCAGTCCAGTGTGGGTTTACAGCAGTCAAGGGGGGTAAATATGTAATAATTATAGAATAATTATTATTTCCCAGGCTTCTGCACAGTTTTTTAATAATTCTTACTAATATGAAATGGGGAGAAGGCTGAAAAGGTACTGACAGATGAGGCACACCTGCCTTTTGAGCACCTGTTGTATGTTAATATGGGCACATGTCTTACAGGAACTGATTTTAATTCTGGTATTTAGGGAAATAAAAACAACTCTGAAAGCTGAGGGCATGACAAAGGACAGAGAGCAGTGCTCTGTCACCAGAGCCCCTGCAGGGGTATGGGAGTGCTTTGTTATGGCAGATTCTGGTCCAGTTGGCCTCAGTCCTGTGTGTTCTGTCACCAGGTCTCCCAAGGGATCACCCAGAGAGTTACCATTCCTTCATGTGGAATAACTTCTTCAAGCACATTGACATCTCACCAGAAAACGTCCACATCTTGGATGGAAATGCCCCTGATCTCCAGGCAGAGTGTGATGCATTTGAGGAGAAAATCAAAGCAGCTGGAGGCATCGAGCTCTTTGTTGGAGGTGAGAACCCAAGAGCAGCAGCCTCTAAACCCTGTCCCAAAGCTGTGCCTGTCCCCCCCCAATTCTCATTTATAGCCAGGATTGTTCATTTTCAGTGCAATCCACCCCACAGTCCATGGCTGTGGCACTGCTGTGTCCTGGCAGCCTTGTCTCCCCACGTGCAGCCAGGGAATTGTTCAGGAAATGTTAGCAGGAGGAATGGGAAGGGCTAGAACTGTACAAATATGAAGTGTTTATCAATTGTCAGTAGCAACAGGAAACTGCTGGGAGTAGCTTTTCCCACACAAGCTCTTCCCATCAGTTTGCCATAAGGTTCTGCCACCTTCTTTGCTTTGTTGTTGTCCCAGAACAATCAGGGAATTGCCTGGTGGCTTCTGAAGGGGCTCTGGCTCTGCCAGACACAGGTCTGAGCTGGAGCAGAGGAATTGCAGGGGTCTGTGTTCCTGGGAGCACTGCCTGTCTTTCTTCTGGCTCTGCTCCCCCAGCTGACTCCGCTCTGCTGTCCCTGTCCCAGGTATCGGCCCCGATGGCCACATCGCCTTCAACGAGCCAGGATCCAGTCTGGTGTCCAGGACACGAGTGAAGACCTTGGCCATGGACACCATACTGGCCAATGCCAGGTTCTTTGATGGTGACCTCTCCAAAGTGCCCACCATGGCTTTGACAGTTGGAGTAGGCACCGTCATGGATGCCAGAGAGGTGAGGAAAGAAAAAGTGGCTTCCTGCAGTCCCTCTGGAGCAGCCAAAGGTTATCCTGTTATTCAGCAGCCATGTGTCCTCGGTGTAGGGAATTGCTGCCTCACAATGCCTGATCCTCTTGTCCTCTGGCATCCTGCAACACCATGGAGAGGCTCCTGCTCCCTCTCTGCTGGCATTGTGTTTGTGTAACTCTGCAGCAGCTGTTCCCCCCCAGGGAGCCAGGAAGGTTTGGGAGGGTGTCTGGTTAGGGCTCTCACCTGGACAGGAACTGCAGAAATCAGGTTGAGTTGCTGTCACATCAGCTGGTCACTGAAACTGTGTGGGACCACTTTTACTGGAGTCTATTTCTTGATCTCCACTTGTTAAATCTCAGTGTACAGGTGCCCAAAGGATCATTCCAGTAACCCACCAGGCTGTGATTTCATTGAGAGCTGCAGCAGCACAGAGAAGTGGCTGTGGGGAGGCTGACAGGGGTGTCCCCATTCTCAGCTTGGCAGGGTGTGGTTGAGCTCTCCCTGCCCCGCTGTGCCAGGCCCTGACTGCCCCTCTCTGTGCCTGGGGGTGCAGGTGATGATCCTGATCACAGGAGCCCACAAAGCCTTTGCTTTGTACAAAGCCATCGAGGACGGTGTGAACCACATGTGGACGGTGTCGGCCTTCCAGCAGCACCCCAACACCGTGTTCGTGTGCGACGAGGACGCCACGCTGGAGCTCAAAGTCAAAACTGTGAAATACTTCAAAGGTGAATGTCTGACCAGGCCAGAAAGCTGTTTTGTTACATTTTTAGGAGCACGAGCCACGCTTTGCAAAGGTGTTGCTGTATAACTCCCAAAGGAGTATATTCCTTAAACATACCACAGTAGTACAAGTGTGATGCTTAATGCTTGGCTGGGAGCAAAGGCACAAGGACTACAGTAATGTCTAATTCAATTAGCATCCAGTGAAGAAAAGCTTGCCTTTATTATGTCTACTTAAATTGTGTTTTGACTCTCCATCAGGTTTAATGCTGGTTCACAACAAGCTCGTGGAGCCCTTGTACAGCATGAAGGAGATGGGAGCAGAGAAGAGCCAGTCCAAGAAGCCCTACAGTGATTAATGTGCTGGGACAGTGCTGAACCAGCTGCTGAAAACAGCTGGGAGAAAAGGGAATTGCTGCAGAAACTGATCTCATATTTGTTTTTAAATTAGCAGAATGATTGTATGGTTCCTTCTCTCCATTAAAGAGACAGATGCCAAACACCTGCCTTAATTAACCAAAGGAGGATGGGATCCAGTGTTCTGTGCTCCACAAACTTCTGCCACCAACTCATTCTCTGAAGGCAATGAAGAACGAGTTGTTTGATCTGTGAACTGACTGTAATCACAGACTGAAGGCTGCAGAACTGAAATGTGAGGATAAATCAAAGTCCAACGTTGCAGAAACAAGTGGGTGATCACTTTGGGGTGTATTCCTTGCAATTAGGACAAATGCCTCGTGTTAGTCCTTCCTCCTCCATGAAACACTCTTACATTAGAATCCTGGAGAAGAGGATTGTCCAGCTGGAGAAGGGGAAGTTCAGGGAAGCACGAGAGAGCTGCAAGAAGATGGGGCCAGGGGGAAGATGAGAAAGGACAGTGGGGCCTGAGTGGAGACAGGATGCTCATGCTGGAGAGAATTAAACCCCACTGTAGGAACAGCCAAGCAGTGGGACAGGATCCCCAGGGCTGTGCAGCCTCTCTCCTTAGGAGGCTGCCCAGACCTGACTGGATAAAGCCCTGACTGAGCCCTGCTTGGAGCCACATCGTGGACTTGAGACCCCTCAGCAGAAGAGGCTCCAGCAGCATCCCCCACATGGGGGGTTCAGGTGCAGCTCAGGCACCTGAGGAGGTCACTGCTGTCACACACAGAGCCCTTGTTCATGTTCAGGCCCAGGTATGATTTGCTATGCCTGGTGCTCTCTGCTCTCCAGAATTTTCCATTTCTCTGAGGAAATGCCAAACCAGCCCCAAAGGAAACACTGTTCCTTCTGGCTTCAGCCTCTGTTCAATTACAGACACCCCACACACACGGACAACAGCCAAGACCCCCCCAATTCTGAAATGTGATTCCTGGGATTCCTATCCAATGCTCTCACACGAGGGGCAAGAAAACCGGGCAACATTTATTTTCTTTATACAGAAATTTTGTAAATTGTTCATCTGTAATGTAATTTTCTTCACTAAATGTCTTTAATTTTTTTTAAATGGTGACATTTGACTGTATCTGGTGCTCGGTCTCAGTGTGCTCATGGTACCAAAGCTGTCCTGGTGGCAGTTTGGTGGCAAGAGCTCCTGCTGCTCCCCCCTTTCCTTGCCCAGTGATTGCTGGCAGGTTTTTCTCTGAGGGATTAGCAGGGTCCTGGGGGTGGGAGGGCACTTTGCATGCATGGAAATCCCATGAGCAGCTGCAGGTGGAGCTCTGGGTTGTCCATTCCCAGCAGCACCTGGGCACACCTGTGCTGCCAAATCCATGCCAGAAGGAAGACAAACAGGGACACTGTGTTTGCCATCTTAAAGTGAATTTAGTGCATGTGAAAGGTGCAGGAAATACAACTCAAACCATACACAACATACACTTTTCCTACACACTGACCTAGAGCTTCAGCTGAGGTGAGATTTCCTCCTTTCATCTTTTTAATCTCTGTGCCAGTTCCAGCAGTGCAGACTCCTCCTCTGCAGAGGGAACTGAAGCTCTGTTCATTTTGGCCACACATCCCAGGATAAATTTATTAACTCTCAGTCAGAACTGAGTGAGCTGTGACCACCCTGAGTTCCTGAGGAGTCTCAGCTCCAGAGCTTTCCATCCAGGCCCCACTGCTCTTGAACACAGCACATGCAGCTTTAGTTTCCAAATAAACTTTTAGACTGTTCTGCAAGTGGAAGAACTTGTCAAAAATCAGTGTTTGCCTCCAATAATCACCTTCTTACTCTCAAAACCACTTGCTGAGATTTTAGGAGAAACAATTTGGTTTCTGAAATAATTTGTAGTGCAAAACCAATGGAAATAAAGTATCTAGTCCAAAAGCAAAAGTATCAACAATCAAATTTCTTATATGAAGAGTTAATAAAAAATAAATTACTTCATCAACTGAGAACACAAGGAAATAGTGAGTATCTTGAAGAATTCAAGTTCATCTCTTCCTGATACTTTTCACCCTCTCACTGGTCACATCCTCAGCTCACTGCTTTGGCACTCATCCCTGCCAAAACAAGGACAGGCATGGTGAGGGAATCCAACAACTCTGGGAGTCACCACCCTCACAGAAATCCCTGGAAGTGGCTGTTGGTCATTTTCTGCCCAAGCTCTCAGGGATGCAAAGGCTCAGGCACAGCAGCCAGAGAGAAGGGTTGGGGATAATCAGCTTTAATGTCATTACAAAGTACCAGTGACAGAGCCAGGAGCTGCTTTTCAGAGAAGCACATCAAGAAATTAATAAAAGCAACAAACTTTGTTGCTGAATACAGAAGAAATTCCCTGTATTGAATCAGAAAACTCCCCCAGTCCAAGCAGCTCCAGAGAGAGCACTACAGCTCCACCAAACCACCCTAAACCCCACAATATTCACCATCCAGGAGTCTCCATGGGTCAGTCTCCCTAAAGGAAACCCCCAAAACACTTCCAGGATTTGAGGCTTCAGCTTTGTCTGCTGGCTTTTAAAAAAGGGGCACCTCTTGGTGCCAATTTTCCAATTTCTGACTTGTTTAATAATAGACATGTTTGGGCATTCCATGATGATCCTGATCCCAGGATGGGGAAAAGTCTCCTTTGGTTTTGGAAGAGGCTCTGAGGTGTGAGTGTTTTGCACTGCAGGGCAGTTACCACTCCTCTGTCACACAATGGAAGTGAAAAGCAAACAAAGGACACACAAAAAGCATCTGTCTCTGGTTTGTTCACCTTTTGGTGCTGGAGGAAGCTACTGATCATCATCTTCCACTTCCCAGAACTCCCCATCCTCGATGTGCATGGCTTGAAACAATCTGCAAGACAGAAAATCAGTGATTTTATGTGATCAGTGATTTTTTTATGAGATCAGTGATAACATCAATGATTTTATCAGTGATGATATGTCAAAAAAAGTATCACCCTAAATGTAACAGCAGTACA
This sequence comes from Toxostoma redivivum, assembly GCA_013397375.1. Taxonomy (NCBI): domain Eukaryota; kingdom Metazoa; phylum Chordata; class Aves; order Passeriformes; family Mimidae; genus Toxostoma; species Toxostoma redivivum. The sequence goes on from VXBI01014470.1 coordinate 116,845, forward strand.
GCAAGTTCCCCTGTTTTTTTCAGTATCACAAACCACCCTCTGTGCCCTGTGGATGGGCCAAGAGAGGCTGCCATTGTCACCCTCCTGTGACCTGCCTGTCACCTGTCCCTTGGCTCTCCTCCAAGGGAATGTGAGGCAAATCTGCAGCTCCTTAAAGCAGCTCTTCCCCAAATCCAAGGGCAGGGAAGCCCTTGCAGGCTGTGGCAGCAAAAGGTGAGGTCATGACTAAAAAAATCAAGAATAGGCTCAGAAGGCTCCTCCAGAATTTTAAACCCTAAAGTTCTTAAAAGGCAAAACCACATCCTGAATCACTCCTGATTTTTACTGTTAGTGCAAATATTGGAGAGGAGAAACTGGGTCTTAAACTGTAGCTACAAATTTCAGGTAGGAATGTGGGAGAGGCTGTAAGGAAAAGTCAAGAGGTGCTGCAGCAGTGGAGGAGGTCCCTGAAGCACCGACCTGTTGAAGCAGGGGGAGGAGGGGTCGTTGAAGTGCCGGTAGGGGTTGGCCCGGGACAGGGAACCCATGCAGAGCCAGCAGAAATACTGCATGCACCCTGTGCAGGTCATCTTGTTACAGCCATCCAGTTTCTGGGGAAAAAAAAAAAACAAGAAATGGTGATAACACAACTCCAGTGTGGCAGGCTTCAGGCCCTGTCTGCCCTCAGAACCACAGCAGTCAGTGAACACATCCCCCCCTGGCTCCTGGCACTGATATTTTCACTGGGAGCTGGAATCTCAGCACTGGAAATTTGTTATAATCCTAAAAACACTGGAAATTAGTATTTTTCTGAAGCTGGATTGATTTCCTGGCTCTAGTGTGAACCAGAGGTAGCCTGAAACACCTGGAGAACAAAAGGATTCATACAGACCCAGGGTCAGTTTGGTGTGGGAGCCTGACCAGCAGTCACAGTTTGTACCCCAGTCCTTGGGATCCACAATTATCACCTCACCTCTTTTCCATGTCACACAGAAATGGAAAGTCCTTGTAGCATTTCCTAGAGATCTCCTCTCCCTAGAGGCTCCAGCACACCCAGAACTGTTTCCTTGTGGGTTATTTTCTATTCTATTCCATGGATCCCCAGCCTTTCCCTCCTCACTCACCTCGATGTGGGTCCCACAGCAAGGACAAGACTTGGAGTTCTTTTCCAGCCATTCCTTACTCTCCATCTCCTCCAGGGCTTTCTGAATCACTCTCTTGCCATAGCGTTGCTCCAAAAATCTTTTATTTGTCTCATCTGCTTCTAAATATTCATTCCTCAAATCCATTAATTTCTCTGGGGGGCAAAATCAAACCAAACCAGACAGCTTTTGTAAGATATTCGATACAGAAGTCCAGCTAATTGTAGCATAAAGATTCTCAAAGAAAATAACGTCATTAATTAAAAAGCAAGAAAACTATTAAAATATGTAAGATGATAATATTAAAACAACTCTACCCCAAAATTCAGTAGTTTTACACTGTTTTATTACAAAAGAGATCTGCTGATGAAATTAGAACAATGTCAAATAAAGTAAAAATGGAATTTTTTATGTATTTAATGAAATTCTGTCTGGATTTTGAGGCCAGACAGAGAGAGAAGCCTCCACCTGATTCCAGTATTAATTCTGACAGCACAAAGCAGTGAAAATATAAAGTAATTCATTCCCTGCTACAGCCTCTCAGCATTTAACAACCAGCAGTTTAGGGAGCTCCTGAGCTGAGAAATCTCACCAAAGGAATATTTAATTACCAGCAACAGCCCTCCTCCAAAGGAATGCACCTTTCAAAAGCTCAGGGTGAGGAGCTCCCCTGCTCAACTCCTGCCTTTTCCAGCCAAGGTTTTGTGTGTGGGAGTGACTGTGGAGCCCAGGGGAGGGGACTCACCTGCAGTGACCTTGCAGGGGGACACCCCGTGGTAAGTCATCCTGCAGAGGGTGCAGAAGGCGTAGTTGCAGCAGGAGCAGATGCCCATGGTGCAGCCTGGCTCCTGCATCACGGGGGTCTGGCAGCCAGGCCGGGGGCAATAAACCACGTCAGCCATCAGGTCCAGGCTGGACTGCAGCAGCAGGCGGTCATAGCGGGCAAACAGCTCCTCCCCAACCAGCTCCTTCACCTGCAAACACAGCCAGCTCAGGCAAATCCTCCACCCAGATCCTCTGAGAGCCTGGCAAAGGGTGCCCAGAGCAGCTGTGGCAGTGCCCAAGGCCAGGCTGGACAGGGTTTGGAGCAGCCTGGGATGGTGGGAGGTGTCCCTGTCCCTGGCAGGGGTGGCACTAGATGGGATTTAAGGTCCCTTCCAACCCAAACCAGTCTGAACAGCCTCAAGCTCTTGCATCTGAGCAATTCTGAGGCTCAGTTCTGAGCCTGCTGCAGCAACAAAGTGAAAAGGCACCAAGAGCTGGGATGAATCCAGTTTAGATTCTCCAACAGGTCACAGGGAGTCAAGGATCTGCTCCCAGGAAACAAAGGACAGGACAAACAGCCTCAAGCTGTGTCAGGGGCGGGTCAGGTTGAATAATAGAAGGAATTTCTCCATGGAAAGGGTGGTCAGGCCTTGGCAGGGGCTGCCCAGGGAGGTTTGGAGTGCCCATCCCTGGAGGTGTTCAAGGGTGTGGCACTTCATGACATGGTGGGATTGGGTCAAAGGCTGAACTTGGTGATCTTGGAGGTCTTTTCCCACCTAAATGACTCTGTGAGTGCCAATGTCCACCATGCAGAACCCTGAACTCGGGTTCCAGAGCTCCCCAGCCCCCGTGCAGGGCAATTACCTGGCCTGGAGTGGCGACAGAAGAACACTTGGGCTCGGGGCAGTTGAGGCAATGAACTTGTCCATCCCTGATCTGGATTTCAAAGTAGTCCTTCAGGCAGGCTTTGCAGTACACGTGGCTGCACTCAGTGAAGTGCATGCACTCACTGCCCAGCTTCTCACAGAAGCAGATACTGCACGAGTACATCTTACTGTTAAAGCACCTCCTCCTCTGGGCCTGGTCAAAGTCCAAGATCTCCCTGATCAAACTGGACAAGGACTCCACATCCTGCACAGCCCTGGCATCTATGATTTCCTCCTCAGCTGTGGCAGAGCCTGTGGCACCCCCACAGTCCTTCCCAGCCTCGAGGGGCCCCCCAGGTGTCCAGCTCTGCCCCTTCCCCTGAGGGCACATCTTCAGCTCATATGGTGATGAAATATTCAGGTAATTCAATGTTTCCTCCTTCAGGAACTGCATCCAGGCAAACAGGACCACACAACCTCGGTTCTCCTCCCACACATTGTCCAAGTGCTTGCAAAGAGCACTGAGCTGGGAAAGAACAAAGAATTTCTGATTTCAGTCAGTTTGAGTAACTCCTTACTGGGCTCCTCCCCTCACACAGTCCTTAGTGCAAACTTTTATTTCAGATTCAGCAGTTTTTATCCATAAAACACACATTAAATAGTTCTCACAGATGCAAGTTTTCCTTCCTCAGAATAGCAATCAAATGAAAACCAGCAAGAGACAAAAGAAGAGCAACGTTGTCATTTTTTTACTTTGCTTAACTGAGAATTATTAACTTACTCAGCAGCCAAAATGTAAAAAATGCTGTGCAAACCTGGGCCTGGGAGAGCCATTTCCCACTGAGGGTGAACACAGGTGGGGAGGTCGATGGGTAGTCAGGTGGGAGCTCGAAATTCAGCACGAGGGGAGGCAGGAAGCACACGGAACACTCGAACCCACTGCTCTGGAGGCTCTCTGTGGAACTGCCTGAGCCAGGGGGAGCAATAACAGGAAAATGAAAACTAACCAACTGTTGCTGTTTCTGGCAGCACCCAGTGTCTGTTAATTTGATGTATTTCTGGGGTTAAAGCTATCTGTTCCACCCTAAAGAACAAAACTCTCAGTGCAGTAAAATGTCACAGGGTTGGAGGTGTGTGATTAAAGGAGTTAAACAGCAGCACTATGAAATGTCAGATCCTGCACAATCCAGGAGCCTGGAAACACATATCCTCAGGGGAATAAAAATCCAATAAATGAACTTAATTATTCTGAAGTGCTATTACTCTTCTGTGATTTTAAAGTTTACTGGAGATGTTCTGTGTATGAGGATTGAACTGATCAAACAATCCCCAACAAGCACAGCACAGGGTGAGCTACAGCTTTGTCCAGTCATTGCTCCCTCAGGTCACTCCCCAAGAACCACCTGAGCTTGGTAAAGCCTCTTTTGGGATAAAACAAAACATCTCAACTCACCCCTCACAAAAATTTTGAAGTCTTGAGGCAACTCCAGACAAATTCTTGTTTCTCCTCCTTGGACAGACTCTGCTCTCTTAAACTCATCCTCATCGTAGATGCTGGCCAGAGCCAGCAGCTCGTCCTCCTGAGCCTCCTTGTCCTCTGAAGACATTTAATTTTCTCTAGAGTTACCACCACTCTGCAACACCAACCAAGTTAATGCATCACATTCCAATCATCAATTTGAGGCATCTATTTTATAGCATAGTAAGCTTTAGAAAAACTCAGGTAACCAAGCTAAAACAATGTGAAATGTAATTAATTTTACAGGTTGAAGAAAACATTGGTAGCTTTATAAAATTAAAAAAAATTCAGAATACTGAAAAGTCAGAAGGTAAGTTGTTTGTTAGTAGGTAAAGACAGCTGTAAGGGGGGAAAATAATGAAATATGGAGATGGCACAGGTGACACAGGGACATTTCGCTGATGTTTGGAAGAAAACAGACCCCCAAAAAAACACGAGAAATGAATCAGTAACAGCAGCTCTTGTCTGGTGCTCTAACTCAAACAAGGAAACAGTCTCATTTGTGACTGAAAATATCAGGTTCCAATCCTGCACGGGCATCTTGTAGATGCACTCGTGGAGCCTCTCAGCTCTACATTTGGGGAGATGAAGGCAATTCCACGAGTTACCTTTGGGTCAGAGGCGCGCAGGGGCCGAGCCGAGGAGCCGCTCCCCGAGCATCCCTCCGGGCCCGGCTCTTCCCGTCCCTGCGGGCCCGGACACGGCGCTGCTGAGGGGAAACGGCCTGGGGCTGCTGCGGACAAATAACAACACCAGCACCATCCGAGGTTAAAGTCCCCTCGAGGTTAAAGTGCCCGACAGCTCGCTCAGGGCTTGGGGCTCATTTCCAGCCGCAGGAGCTGCGAGGCCGGGCCGGGCTGGGCCGGGGCACCGCGGATCGATGGGGCCGGAACGACCGCCGGGTTCCAGGCCCAGCTCCGCTGTGGCGATGGCGGCTCCGGCCGCTGACACCGCTGGACTCCGGCCCCGCAGCCCCCGGCAGGGAACCCGGCCCGGCCC
>VXBI01014470.1:122125-149862 GCA_013397375.1 Toxostoma redivivum
CGGGGTGCTCAGAGCCCGCTGCGGGCCCCGCCTGCCGCCCCCGGCAGGGACCGAGCGGGCACCGAGCTGCTGGCTCCAGCAGCGGTGCTCGGGCACTGAACGGGCTCCCCGGGGAACGGGCACGGTGGGAGCGCTGCGCTGCCTCTGCAGGGCCGGGAGTTGGGCTCACTGAGCCTTGTAACCCATGGTTGTGATTCATTACAGAGAGCTTGAGCTCACACCCACCCACAAAGCCCTGGAGCAGCCCGGCAGAGCTCCTTGCGCACCCCAAAAGCAGCGACACAGCCCCTCCCTCCAGCCCGACACCGCTCTCTCTGCCTCGGAATCAACAGCTGCAGCAGGTGATCCAGTAGAATCCAGTGCATTTATTTCTTGCAATAACTGAATGGGTGTTATTCAGCTTTGGATTTTAACACATACAAATTAATTTTTGCAAGTTTAATGACAGTCAGTACTAGAAGCAAATCATTGTATAAAGCTCATAGAAAAAAAACCTAACAAAACAAACCAAACCAACATAATCTGTCAGTTCTTGGTTTTCCTGGAAAAAAAGAAACCAAAACAAAAAACCAAGCATTCCAAATGAAGGCCTCGTGGAAGCAAGCATACCCCTGCCAGAAAAAGTTAGGAACAAGTCAGAATCAACTATCAGCATAGGCAGCTGAAATAACAAGTATTCACTCTTTCTACAAGCAGCTAATTTAACTAGAGACAAGGAGTTTACAGGGCCTAATTAGCTGGGGAGTTTGTGAGAAACCCACTCCCCTGTCCAGGAGCACATGGTGAGTCTGATCTGCAGTCTGGCTAAGGAATCAAGGTGCTGATGAGCCACCCCCTGCTCTGCACCCCCCTGTAACCATCAACTGTTCCAGTGCAAATCGGAGTGAGTCCAGAGCAGGCATTAACACAAACCAAGAGCAATGGAAGACTCTACCTTGGCTCTCCCCTGCCCTCCCTGGAGTGCCAGCGCTGCAATCCACAGGCAAAGGGAAGAGCAGGGTGCACATCAGACTCCAGATGTTGCTGTCTCCCTCCTTCAAGGGACAATTGACTCAGCCTGGACATTACAAATGGAGAAGCAGCTTATGGCTGTTCCTAGAGGTCTAGTTAGACTACCAAAACTTCTAAATACAATCAATAAAGGCAAACACTGCTGAGCTGAGCGAGTCCTTCGGCACCTCCATGTTCTCACCTGCTGCCCTGCCCGAACCTCTCCAAGAGTTACCAAGAGTGCTGTGGGATTCACTTGCTTCAGTTTGTATTCAGAACGTACAAAGTTGACAACTTAAAGCTTTATTGTAATTTGCAATAATATAAACAAGTGCTGAAATTCAGTCAATGTCCATTTCTGGAAGTTTCTTGTCGGTGGCTGTGGGGGCAGAGCCCTGCTCGGGGGGCTGGGTCCCGCTCCCGTCTCCCTGCCCGTCCAATGGTCCGTTGGGTTCCGTCGGCTTCTGCTCCTCCTTCGGCAGCTCCACCTTGGGTTTGGGTTTGTTCACTATGGGGTTACAAATACCTGCCAATTCCTAGGAAACACAGAAATAATATATCCTTAGAAATGGTTCTATCTCCCACAGCTGAGCTTTTGAAACCACTGCTGGGAATACTCCAGTTGAGGGTTGATGTTCCCTGGTACTTTTGAGATTTCTGATAGGGCAATACACACCAAAATTCATGAAACACAGTGAGTTATGTAGAAAAACTTACTTTTGCTTTAGCCTGTATGTCTTTTGCTTTTATAACTGGGTCCAAAGTAAGACTCCTCTTGTTCTGCAGGTTGAGGTTGTTGTTCATCCACTCCATGGCTTCATTGGTGCTCTTCTCCACCTTGGCCACGTCTGCTTCATCGAGATGCTCGTACAGTTCATCCTGCAGCACCCAAACAGGAGCAGTGTCAGTGTTTGAGCACAAACTGCATCCTGATTTCCTCAAAGCTTAGCTTCAAAATACTAAAGATCATTTTGCCAAGAGCTGTTGTGGTTAACAAATCAACCAAACTGATAACCCACTGCTTGGTAACCAGAGAATGAAATTCTGCTGCTCCATGAGGAAATCAACACCTGATTGAAAAGAGACTGAGATGTTGCAAGGCCCAAAATCCACTTCTGAAAATCTATTAAACATCAAGAACTCATAAGCTCACTGGCAGGTTGCACCAGATTTTTGTATGAAGCAGGTTACCTAAAATTCAGAAAATATTTGTACCATTTCCTTGCATTTTCCAGAAATTAAGTATGGAAATACCTTTGCTTTGAATGCATGAACAGCTTTCATGTACTGCTGGATTTGCTTCCCCAAGTCCTCAAATGCTTTTGGTCTTTCCTCTGATTCCTGGAATCTTGCCTGAATAGGCTGACCCAGAGTCTGAAACAAAGCACAACAGATATCACAACTCATGGAGCATCACTGAGGATCCTCAAGGTTTGACAGGATACAGCAACTTTAGTGAACTCCTCAGAATTCTGACTCTCCCCTCAGCTTCCAGGAAAGACTGAGCCTTCCTCAGCCCTGTTGTTACAGGTCTGTTGGGTATCTACTCACACACCTACAAATCCAAAACAGGCTGTTTGTTACCTCAGACCCCAGACAGCTCCTCACTGGAACAAAGTTCTCCAGCTTCAGTAAATTCCCACAGGAATGTAAGAACTACTTACTTTCAGTTCTGCCAATTTATCAATGTATATTTGTTTGGGCTGGTCTTCACCATCTTCATAAAGCCAAATTTCTGTATCTTCCAGCTTCAGGGTGAAGCTATTGCGATCCTGCAGCAATGCACACACAAAACAGGCAGGTGACATCATTTATTAGGTGACAAATGGCATTAAATTGTACCTGGAACCTTTCTGGAAGGGTTGTATTTTTAGAATATAAAGAACTCTGTCTGGAGCTCTTTATCCTATTTTAGTGAAAAATAAGAAATAAAATATTCTTCTGTACAGCTTTGTGGTGGATTCCAGGCCCAAGGAATAACCACGTGTGACAGCCACAGTTTAGATCAATACTGTCACATCAAAGGCTTTTTTGTCCCCTGCACGTTTTCATTGTCACTACATAAGCAAGCCTGAGAACAGAGGGAAACTTTTCTTTAGCAAAGGTGCCATGAATGTCCCCTGCCATGTCCCAATTTGGGCTCTGCAGACACCTGGCTGGCAAAGCTCTATTGCAGTCAATAAAGGTGCAGTCAGCTTTTCAGAGATTCATCTTTAAAGGCACAGTTAAATTCATTACACACCAAGCTCCTTCAGTACAACAGGGAAAGCTGATTAATAATGCCAAAAGATTTTTAGGCAACCAACTCAGATACAGGAGCAAACATTTAGTAGATTATGATCAGAGACAGGTTACAATTATTTCTTCAAATTTCAAGTCTGAATATGTAATTTACATGAGTATAGTATATGATACAGGTCAAGAGTTACTAAATCCAGCTGCTGATTGTAGCACAATGTATCAGGGCAATCAAGCAGCAATACTCACATCCTCACTGACGAATTTCTCGTAAACACCGCAGAGTTTGTCTCTCATTTCATACACGTACTCCTCCACTGCATTCTTGGCATCATTCCTCTCCTTCTCCAGCTTATCCTGCATTATCATCTTACCCTGTGAACAAGGTGTCAAATTAATTGGCTAAAAAGCTCATTATTTAACGTTTGTTTCCAAGACTCCTTGTCAGCAAAGGCTCAAACCAGATCAAGATTTTGCAAAACTGATTTACAGAACTATTCTAACACAGCATGACTGAACACATGACTGAACACTCATTTCAGTTTTGGTGTGATGTCCAATACAGCACAGGAGAATCCTCCTCCAGCTGAGGAACCTCCACCCTGAGAGTCACCTGCCCCTTGTACCTGCAGGTGATTCTGGAGGTGTCCTGCAGCACATCCCCTGGAGCGTGACAGCTCCCCTGGCCAGGAGCAGTGAATGAATTCTGCCTCCACGGGGCACTGCTGTTCCAAATGCTTTTATTCCTTTTAATCCTTTCCTTGACCATCCTTAACCACGCTGAATGAACACCACCATTTCTGGAGAGCAGCAAGTGACATTTTTAGCTTGGGTAGGAAGAGTTTACCTCGTTCTCAATGAACAAGTTGAGCATGTCCTTCCCTATCTGCCACACCAGCTGGTTCTCGATGGGAAGATCCACTGTGGTTGTCTTCACTTTGGCCTTCTTGGCCTGAGGTGGCTGATCCACTTTCTTGTCCTTTGAGTCAGCCTGACAAGTCTGCATTAAAATTATATAAATACATTCATAGTAAAAACAGCATCACCACTCAGTTCAAGGGGAGCAGTCAAGGTTTACAGCAGAAAAACAAGAGTTAGCACCTCAACAAGAGAAGCAAGCACTCCCTGCCATTCTGACACCTCAGCTGCTGAAGCCTGAGATAATTAATGCAGCCATTGACCTTTTCTGGGCACTGTCTGCACTCGTGGGGGAGGGTGCTCATGGCAGAACACTGTTCTAGTATTCAAGTTATTGAAAACCAGATGATTATTTCTTCCCTGAACAGGAGAGTTCCCCCATTTTATCAGTACCAGGTCACCTGACAGGTCTGCAGTTACCAGTGCCATTTGTGTCCTTTCTAAAGCTCTAATCACAATAGACCACCAGTGCACTGAAATAAAAGTTCAGCTTCCAGAACTATTACAAAGGCAGCAGATATGCTCACACTCATATTCTCAGGAATCTCATAAAAATAAAATCTCAAATGCTCCTGTTACCTCCATTTCTTCAGACTCTGCCTTATTTTCAGGCTGGGTTTGCTGTTGCTCTTCAGCCTTTTGTTGCTCTTCATCTACTTGCATCTTCTGAAATTCAGAGAAATTCACAAATTAAACAAATGCAGATCACTGCTTCAGGTCCTAGGATGATCCCTTAACACCTCTAATGCTTTTTAGGAAAAGAAACAGAATGAAAACTGAAGGAATAAATTATGAGCTCCCAGTCTTTGCTCCAGCAAGCCACAGCTCCATCATTAAGAATCTGATCTATACATCAAATCCTGGTTTCAGGAGATCTATCACTGGTGTAACATACTACAATGAGTACTCCATCTCCTATTTCAGTTGTGGGCATGTCTAGTACATCCTTACACAAGCCTGAGACCTGGCCAGCTGTGCTTCAGGGGGATTCTGAGCAGCTGGGGGCAGTGATTCTGTTACCTCTTCCTCCTTCGTGTGCTGATCTGTCTCCATGGGCTCTTCATTCTCATCAGATTTATGAACCTCCACCAGAGATGCACTTGAAACACTGAAGATGCCATGGATGTTTACTCTGACTTTAACTTTCACTTTGGAACTGGATCCATCTGTTTGAGGAGTGACCTTCTGAACCAAGAAGTGAGCTAAACAGAAAGAAAGAAACCAAACACTTTTGATTAACCTGAGTGCTGAATGCAAAGCAAACACAACTGCTGCTGACACAGCTCACTGCAATATCCTCAGGGAACGTTGAAACCTACTCAAGTTGGACAATGCAGTTTTTTTACTCAGCAATGCTGGGGCACAGCTACTGGGAATTCTTTATGTAAAATTCATGTTACTTTTATCAGAGCAGAAGACTGCACAACTCTCAGCGTGCCCCTTCCAGTATCAGGACGCTCTTTTAGCCCATAAACTTCATGTAACTCCAGCTATATTTTACTGAAAATCCATTCGAAATGTTGTCCTGAGAGCATCTGCAGTAGGCTGCATGTCCAGACTATATAATTAGACAGAAAAGACTCTTGATTCAAGGTACAAAATGGTGCTAACCTATAGCAGGGTCTGGGTAAGGCAGCTCCTTGGGGGAACTGTAGTAGGCCTCCAGAGTGAAGGGCTCCTTCCTGTAGAAAGTGAGGACCTTGGAAAAGGGAGCAGGGTGGTTCTTGGGGAACACCTCACAGTCACTGCAAGAGAAAACACAACCTGTGTTCAGTATGACAACACAGCTGCTAAGGTAACTAAACATTTCTAGATACTCTTAGGGGAAAAGCTTCCTGAAGAAGTGACAAGGCTGTCGTGATCTTTCAGGTTAAGTAACACCAACAGCCATGCAGGAAGTGCCAAACTGCCACTCAAACTTGGTTTTGTTTTCTACCCTGATTAACATCAGAAGTATCAGACCTGGCAGTGTTAACTGGGCATTTAACCCTGGAAATACCCTGTTCTAAGGGTGTTTACTGATGTTTGTTATTTACTCTAATCACCACCAGTAATTTTAAGCTGTAACATACAAGAAGATTGTACAGGTTTTACCTTAGGCCTTCCTCTGCTGGCGAATTCCATCGCAAGGAGATGGGATACGGTATCAAATCTGTGATAGAAAACTCTCTCACTTTGAAAGCCGGGGACAAAATTGCACACTGCAAGAGCACAAAAACCACATTACACATTCAGACTTTAGGTGAACAAGCATTTCATTCAGCAAATAGTTATTGATGCTGCTTAATATTCTCAGAGCTAAAACAAGCAGCAGTTTTTACCTGCAGTGCACAGCCTCGTGCCACAGCCTCATCTGCATTCAGGGTTGTACTGACTTCTTTGCCAAAAAATTTACTGATCTTCTCTTTTACAGCAGGGATTCTTGTGGTACCACCAACTATCTCTACTGCATAAATATCCTCCTTCTTCAGCCCTAGAAAGGAGTCAGACAATAGATGAAATGTTTCTCTTTCACATGAATACACCAACATCATAAACCAGAAGTTTTAATAGACCAACTCTAGGCTAAGTTTCTAAGCAGTAAAAATTTCAGCTCTTTGCTTGAGTGAGAAAGCTTTTTAATCTTGTAACTCCTAAGCAAGAAATTGTTGTTTGTGGCAAACCCTTGTGCCCAACATGCAAAGGAAGCCTGGCTCCTGTGTGCATGCAGAGCCCCTCACTTACTGGCTTGGTCCAGCACGCTGCGAAGGGGCGGCTCCACTCTTGCCAGGAGTCCTTCACACATCTCTAAAAATTTGCTTCTGTTGGAAGAAGCCATAAACAAAGCTTTAGCACACCATAAGCAACATTGCAAACAACAGGATGCCCAAACTGAAAGAATGCCACTTTCACTGTGTACTGCAGCGTTTTCTCTCCCCAGTCACAGCTTTATACTTTAGTTCTCCCAGACAAACCTGGTTCCAGCAACCCTGGCATCATTGAACATTCCCAGCCCTTCCTCCTAACTCAAGGCCACTGACCAGGCTCTAAACATTTTCATTTCCAGCAGCATTCCTGCACACGTTGCTTTTTGATTTCTCACCTCCCTGCAGTCCCAAGAGCTGACACTTCAGACCAAGTTTTTAATGGCCTGAAGGGCACTCTAAGTTTCCCCTTGCAGAGGAGCCAAGGTCACCTGTTCATGGTTCCAGACACATCTATATCATTCATGAAGCACTCTATGTTCATGGGCAGGTCAGAGGCATTGGCACTCATCAGCTTCTTCAGCCTCTCACACTCCTGGTACAGCCTCAGCAGCGCTCGGATCTTGGACTTGATGTCAAGTTTGTATTTCTTCCCAAACTCCTCACAAAAGTATTCCACCAGCACCTCATCAAACTTCCTGCCTCCAAGGGTTGTATCGAAGGCTGTAGCAAGAACCTTAAAGGAAGGGAACCCTTCAGTAACAGTTCAATGTGCCATTACCCAATGAAAGCAATTAGCAATTAACATCAAAGCAGAGCTTTGTTTCAAATACAGTTCAACTGTAAGTCAAACAGATCTGGCCCTGCTGGAATGAGGTGACAACTGCTTTAAAAGGAATTCAGGGAGATAGGGCAGGACTTAGCAACACAATCTGTTCCACAGCTTGTGCTGGGAGCAGATCTCTGTTTCCAAATTCTGCTTAGCCACTGCCAGTTTGAGTCATATCCCAGTTTAATATTTGATGCCTCCTAAGGGTGGAACATGCTTACACCAAGCTAAAAATAAAACAGGAACAAAATAAATGATACTAACTCTTAAAACAGGTGCTAATTTTTGATGAAGGAATTATCTGCAAAGAACACCTGAAGCCCACCCACCTCAGCTCATTCTGCTCTGTAAACACACCAGGAGTTTATGTATTTTAGGAACAGAAATCATTACCCTCAATACCTCTTCAGATGCTTTTGGCCTCTACACTGGCTAAGAGCCCTGCACTCTACACCCCAAAGCATCCCTTCCACACTGCCATGGCTTTGTTTAAATACCAAATTCGAGGGAAACACAAAGGTTACATCTCCTCACTAAATAAAGCTATAAGAAAATGAATGTTGTCAGAACATTTCTCTGCATTTCACTGCCTTTTAAATTTTGCATCTGTTTCTCCAGCCAATCATGAGAAAGGTATTGTAACTGCCAAGTCCAGATAGTAATATTAATAATAATAACAATAATAATAATAGTATGCCAGTAAGAAATGTTAGTATTTGCTGGCAAACAGCAATGCTTTGGCAGTGTACACTCAGAAGTGCACTGTCATCAGCTGAGCTTCCACTGGCAGCTTAAAGCAAGCAGGAATGTTTCTTCTCTTTACATGAGCACCACAGAGAGGGTTCAAAACAATGCCTGTCACTTACACCACTGCAGGAATTCCTGCTTTAACACCAGATCTCGTGACTGAACTGGAGTATTTTTTGAAAGCAGCACAGTTAGATATGATAATTTCTGAATAAACCATTTAATCCAGGATTTTTATTCTTTGCCAGAATCTAAGACATGTTTCCTGCACACACTGCTCAAAAGCTCTCTAGTTCTCTGCCCTACTTTTTGCTCCAAAGTGCAATTTTAAGAACATGAGCTGAGCTGTGTGGATGCCCCTCTGTGAAGCCAGGCAGGCTTGCCTGCCACAGTCCATGGAAGTGCTGATGAATGTTCTACAGACAATTAAAATGGATGTGTAACAGCTTGTTTACTTTCAGTTTGCCTTTGTTGAATGCACAAACAGAAACTTGATATGCAGAATGCCCCATGTCCACAAAAACAACGTTCCGTGGCTTTTCTTCCAAGGCAGGCAGGTCTTGCTTATAGATCCCATATGCAAGGGCAACTACAGAAATAAAAGTATAGTTAGGACATAGAGGTTTGCAATTAGCAAGAAATAAGTGGTAATCAGGAATCAGCATTAGTATTTAATTGTGCTTCTCAAGCTGCAGACACTGAATAAACAAAATTCCCAATGCTAAAGAAACATGGAAAAACATTAAACAGCACCAGCCCCTCCCTCAGCTGCATTAAAACAGATATTCACAGATACCTTTATGCCTTTGTAAAGCAACGAAAAAACAGAATTTAGGAAACTTTCTGATCAACTCATCTATTTCAAGTTTATAAAACCAGCTGTAATTCCAGAAAGCAAGGCTCACTGGCAGAATAGAAGCCCTTTGTGTAGTAAAACTGCAACACTGAGTGAAGGGGAGGAAGGAATTACCTGCAGTTGTTTCATTGATTAGTCTCAGACAGTTGAGACCAGCAATCTGGGTAGCATCCATCACAGATCTCCTTTCTGCATCTGTGTAGAAACAAGGAACCTGCAAGGAGGTCAGAGAGCCAATATTAACATTTACAGGAGCCACCTTCAGGAAAGAGTTACAAGGGTAGACAGTGAGCTCATGGAGAACAGCTGAGGCCTCCTTCAAATGCAAGGTTCATTTCAGTTGCAAGAAAAAAACAAAACAACAACAAAAAGCCCCCCACAAAGTTCCTTTCTCCATTCCATATCAGAAGCCAATTATTTTTGGAGCACATAATCAGAAACAGGTATCAAATATTATTTATGCTGCTAATTACCAGCAATTTAAGGCCATTAATGATTTAAGTCTAGTTTCCAAGAGGTGTAAGATTCAGTTTAAACAGAATATTCAAGTTTACTGGCCAACTGCATCAGATGTAATGTAATGCTGCAGCCATTTCAGCTCAGGCAGTGACTAAGTTCTGTGTGTTTTGGTGGATTCCATACTTACAGAAACGACACAATCAACCACAGGCTTCTTAAGAGCATTCTCAGCAGTCTCCTTTAATTTGGTCAGAAGCATTCCTGTCACCTGCTCAATTGTAAAGTTTCTTTCTTCTTCCATATACATGGCCTTCAAATAAAAATTGTGCACACTCATTACACTGCAGTGAAACCCATGCACCATCCCCATTATTAGCCTTTTATTCCCTTCCCTATTAAGGCTTTCCATTCAAAAGAGAACACAAACTACAGCGAGCAGATTCAAAACAAAGAAAGAAAAGGAAACTTTATCAGTTTCCTCCTCTGGCTCTTTCTCAAACAGGCCAGACTTACCTTGATGCCAGTTGAGCCTGTTGGCAGCTGGACAAGTTCATAGGCAAGGCTTGCTTTTTCAGCTTGAACAAAGGGATCTGAGAATGCACGACCATGAAATCTTTTAAAACTTTGTACTGTATTCTTTGCATTTGAAATAACCTAGAGGAAAAGAAATCTTTAATACAACGTGGCAGGGGAACATCTGAATTTCAAACAGAAGACAGAGTTTTGTTCTCATGCTTCTCCAGCCTGAGTATTTTTGTCATTTGTATCTTAACAGTATCTGGGCAGGTGCTGGGAGGCAACTTCCCTCTGGTTGCTCAGGGAACCTACAGGAATTTGAGATGGAAAATAAAATGTACACTAAAAACTGAGCCAAGTCCATAAAATATTGATTACAACAGCACTCAAATTTCATAGTGTACGTGTAGGAAGCTCTTCAGAACTGTTAGCAAAACCTCCTTCCCACTTACCTGTTCTCCACCCCCTACCTTTCTACAATCAGTGATTGCCCAAACATAACAAGCACATGGATGTAAACTCCAGCTCAGGTTCATCACATGCACATGACACTCAACACACAGATATTCTCACAAAACAGCTCAAGGACCTGCTTTAGAAGGTCAGGAGGTCCCCTAAGATGATACTGTCACCTTGATTTAAGTGACAAAATGTGACTTTCATTACCAGCAGAGACCAGCACAGAGAAGTGAAGCCCATCCCAGCTGGCTTCACGTAGCACAAGTGAAGGGAATTGTGTCACTGACACCAGAGTGAGGCACACACCGAAACCACAGGCACTGAGAGAGCAGACAGCACTGTTCCACAGAGCATTACCTGGGAGCTGGGCTCAGGCAGGTGTCTACTCCTAAGTAACTTGGGCTGGATGTTCTCTAAGTTTAGTCTGTGCAGGACACACTCATCTCTACAGGGCTCTGCACCAATGGATTTCGTTAAGCTAAGCAGACACTCAATTCAGAAAAAACAGCAGTGTTTGGTTCTAGTACAGTTGTGCTGTTCTTGAATAACATGGCTGTGTCCAGGCATTTCTGTATTTTACATAAAAAATCTTCACACATCTCTAGGCTTTTTAGGCTAAGAAAAATCAACTGTTTGACTAGTCGCTTCCTGTAGAAGACTTGAAAAAAAATAAATCATCTTTTATAGGGGTTACTTACACAGCAACATAAAATCTGATACAGCAGGACCCAAATACTATGAGTGGGACAAATCAGCTTAAGTTCTTCTCAGTCCTTAAATCATCTTTACCTGCCTACAGCAACAGAAGCTCAGACTATGGGCAAGAACACCCAGGAGAGATATTCAGGTTGTAATTCAGCCACAAAGGGTCAAGAAAGCTCTATCTATTTACATTCAAATATGTCCCCTTTGTGCCAAAATCATTAATGGAATTCTATAGAACAGAGTCACATAATTAAAAGCCATCATAAAGCACAGGAACTGGAACAAGCTAAGCCAGAGTGAAGCACCACTGCTTAGCTTTAGAATTTACATCCACACCTTGGGGGAAAAAATAGCAGTTATGAGAATTCCTTAAGAGGCACAGCTTTACTTTGTACAATTCATTATGTGCAAGGATCAACCCTGAGATTTCTCTGCCAGATGACAAAGCAGCAGCCCGTGGTGAACAGCTGAGGGCAGCTCAGCTGTTCATCTGCTCAGGAGACACCAGGGCAGCAGCTCAGGGACATCTGTTCTGTGCAGTGCCACTCTCTGCTGCTCTGGAGCTGCTCTACCCAGACCCCAGGCTCACCTGGCTTTTAGCTGCAGCACCAATGGAGCGGTTCTTGGGCCCAAAGGATATACAGGCTCTGCAAGGAAAGGAGGGAGCTCAGTCAGTGACTCTACAGCTGCACTTTTGGGTAAAAAGTACTGATACTGCCCAGAAGATCACTGTAATTAATATGATTTGGTCCACTGAAAAAGTATCACTGGCAGCAATGTGTGCATGGAATGTTCTGTGGATTTTGGGAAAAGCAGGCAGTATTATTGCATTTGAAAAGCAACAGTCCTCCCTGCAGAACAGCACTAACCCCAAACTCATCCATGCTCCTCCAAGCTTCCCATCCAAGCACTGCCTGGGCATTCTTATCTCAGTGACTGTCCCTGTATGTGATGCACCCAGAGAAACGCTGGTTGCTAATAACATGGAAACTCGACTGTGCAGCAGACAAAACACGAGGTCAGTCAAGGAAATCGTCCCTACACGTCTGCAGCAGATGCTAACTAAGCCTTACAGTTTTAAGGCAAACCCTCCAAGGGCAGGAAGAAACTACCTGCAGAGAAAGATTGGTCTGAAATAATAATGGAACACAAAATGAGAAATTATGTTTTACTCCCTCCTGCTTTGTGACAGCCTGCAGTTGTGAGCAGAGAATTCCTCCTTTTTGGAGGAATTCCTGGGCTGATTAAGCCTCTTAATTTACATATTTAACAAACTGTAGGAGCCCTAAGAAAAACAAAATCCAGCCCTCTAATCCAAGTTGTTCATACCACGGAGGTAAACTTGGTGGGGGGAACCCTGCCATTAGGCAAGCAGATCTTTACTGCTCACACAACATACCAAAAGTCTAATTAAGCTGCTCTCCATGCAGCAGATTAAGAATCTGCTTTAGAGCAGGGTGATGCCACAGGAAACATTCCAGCTCAGCCTGAGGTTTGGGATTGGGTGTTCCAAGCAGAAACTGTCAAAACCAGACCTGAAGGATGGGGTGATAGAACTGCATTGGGTTTGTTCCTTCTTCCAATTATTAACAACTTCACAAATGCAACAAGGTCTAAAGTATGTGCTGCAACAGAATTAACATTCCTGAATAAATCTGCAGTTGTTTGAAACAACTATTCATGAGATAAGTTAAAAAAAAGAGATAAGTTTGTGCTCTGCAGACCCTCAGGCCCACACCAGTGGAACAGGAGGTAAAAATCTAAAGAGCCCAGAGCAGGGAGCTTGTTATTAATTTACTCTGGTCTCCTGAAAGGAATTAAGGCATGAATTGTTGCCCCTTCTTGCACAAGAAAAAAAATCTAGCTACTTTCACTGTTGAATTCATGAACCAAGAGCCCCTCACCAATACAAATGCACTAATTGAGATGAGAGCCTCGGCAGGGACCCAGCACAGAGGTGAGTGAAAGGAGGGAGAGAAGGAAGAATTTTCAACCAGTCTCACTCCCCAAATCAGTTCACAAGAACCAGTAAACTCATGAAATACAAATTACACCATTACACAATTTCTGGAAGCTGAATAACTAACCAGTGCATTTTAAGTAGAAACATTCAGTGAAGGTCATCAGAGGACTAATGAAATTTAGAAAGTTAAAATCTGTTTCACATACCTGGAGGCATCTCCTCACCCTCCCACCCACTGCCACTGCCTGGGGAGATCCCCTGTCCCCTGACAGCTCATGTCCTGTGCACTGATCATCAGCACCAGCTCCAGGTCCATCACAATCACCTCAGAAATAATTAAACTATCCTACTTTTTCCTCTCAGCCTCCACTATCTTTCTCTCTACCACTTTTCCATGTCCAAAGACAAACACAGTTTGGGCAGCTTTGGGATGTACAAGTTCAAATTTTACAGCATTCCAGAAGAATCCAAATACCAGAGCTAAAAGCAGATTCTGTGGGAGTGTCATCTGTGCCACTGAACTCAGTGGGGTTTATTTTAATAATACAAATTATTACAATAACACATATAAAACCCAGTGTTTAACCCTGACCAGGAGCCAGTGCCTGAGGAAACCTCTCACAACACCTTGCATGACTTCCCCCTGTAACAACTGCTCAGCACTGACTTTTTGAACCAAGCTGATGATTCCAAGTCACTCAAAAACCATGCAGTTCTTTTAATAGAAGGGTCTGCTTGCAGAATGGTTTTCTGCATTCCCTCAGAACAGTACCTGGAGATTAAGTCCTGTTAAAACCCCCTCATTTTCATTATGCTCATTTCTTCCAATTTCACTTCAGGCTCCCATAACTGAATTATTTCCCAAGAAATGCACTGTGTCAGATATTTTATTTAGCTCATCTCCTTCAACAAGGGAGATTTGTGCTCACAACTCAAATATATAGATATATTTATCAGCAGAAC
Source organism: Toxostoma redivivum (assembly GCA_013397375.1). NCBI lineage: Eukaryota > Metazoa > Chordata > Aves > Passeriformes > Mimidae > Toxostoma > Toxostoma redivivum. The sequence goes on from VXBI01014470.1 coordinate 136,453, forward strand.
TTCAACTCCCTGAGGGCCAAATACCTACAGCTATTAGAGCACAGCTCTGATATTCTCTACATTCAATATTTTCCCAGTACATCTAACCTTTAAACTTCCACGTTATTGAGAACACTTAACAGATCTCCAGATACTCGAGCACACAAGCTGAATTCAAAATTTCCTCCTCCATTTATTCATTGCTTAGAGACAGGAGCAAGCAAACAGTGATGTATTGTCTAATGAGAAGCAAGGTCACTCCGGGCTTTCTGAAGTGATGAGAGAGATCTAAAAAAACCCAAACATTGAAGATTATACAATTGTCTCACTGAGACAGCTACATCAGGATCTGCTTAAATAAAGCCATACTGCAGCAGAGGGGAAGCTCCAGAAATACTTTTACAACAGCTTTCCCCATAGTCCCTCTCCAGGTCTGATGCCCGATTCTTGTTGCAAATTATTTTTCCATTTTCATTTTGCAACTCATTCATAGAGTTTTATCTCAGTTCTCTCTCTCCTTCTCAGGAAGTTCCTTAATTAATGGAGGCAATGCACACTCCCGATGAGAATGTGGTAGGAGGGATCATCACATGAGCAGGGCTAAAATATACTGATCACATTGTATCATGGAGTGATTTGGGTTGGGAAAGACCTTAGAACTCATCCTGCCCTGGGCAGGGACACCTTCCACTGTCCCAGGCTGCTCCAGCCCCAATGTCCAGCCTGGCTCGGGCACTGCCAGGGATCCAGGGGCAGCCACAGCTGCTCTGGGCACCCTGTGCCAGGGCCTGCCCAACCTCACAGGGAACAATTCCTTCCCAATATCCAATCCAAACCTTCTCTCTGTCAGTTCTGAAGCCATTCCCCTTGCGCTGGCACTGCAGGCTGCTGAGCAGCTTTCCAAACTCTGAGCCCAGGACAAGCCATGGGGCTCACACAGAGCCCGGCCCCAGCTCAGCTCTCCCCTCCCCGGGACCGCAGGGCAATGACAGCCGTGCTACATACACACAGGGAATTAAGGTCGGGCACTTCCAGCAGCCGGGGATGCTTTTCTCTACACTCACAGCCCCCGTCCTTCTAATGCCAAGAGCGCAGCCCCGCCTCGGGGGGGACAAACCGGCCGTGCTGCACCGAAAGGCTGAGGGAGCTGGGGCTGCTCAGCCTGGAAATGAGAAGGGTGTGCGGACACCTCCGAGCCTCTTCCAGCGTCTGGAGGGGCTACAAGGAAACCAGAGGGACGCTGCACCAGGAACTGGACTGACAGCACAAGGGGGAACGGCTTCAGACTGAAAGAAGGGAAATTTAATTTAGACATAGGCCAGAAATTCTTCCCTGTGAGGGTGTGGAGGCAGTGGCACAGACTACCCACAGAAACTGTGGCTGCCCCATCCCTGGAAGTGCTCGAGGCCAGGCTAGACGAGGTTTGGAGCAACCTGGGATAGCGGCACGTATCCCTGCCCAGGGTAGAGGACTAAAACTGGATGAGCTTTAAGGTCCCTTCCAACCCCTTAACATCCTATAATTCTGTGATTCTATGAAAAGCAGCTGAGCAGGTCTCCCGAAGCCCCCTCCGTGTCTGCCGCGCTTTAGCGCTTCTCTTTAAGCACTTTAAACCTCCGCTCCTCCCGGTCCCGCCGCTTCCCTCCCCTCCCCGGCCGCGCCACGCCGGGCCCCGCGGGCGCCTTGCCGCCGCCTCAGCGCGGCTCCCGGGCTCACTCACGGCGTGCTGCGATCGCTGTACTCGTTGGCGACGGTCTCGATGCCGCCGGCGCGAGCCACGGCCACGTAGCAGCTCTGGAAGCCCAGGTCGATGCCCACCACGGACATGGCGGCAGCGCTGAGGGGGAGCGCGGCACCGGCAATTCTCGAAAGATCCCGTCGGGCCGCGGCCGCGCCGGCGCCGAGGGCGGCCGAGATCTCGCGAGAGTTGCGCGGCGCGCTGAGGGCGTTCCTCGCTCCGCGCCTTTTCCCTTCCCCAAAGTGATTTATTTCCTTCGTAAGATTCGCTGAAAAAGGCGATAAAGTCACAGCTTGGCAGCGCTGCAAAGGTCGCTGAGTTATTGCCCTCAGTCTGAAGCGGTTAGTACCACAGAAAAGGCATTTAGTGAAACTTTTTTGCTTGCCCGTGATGTACCGACCTGAGGGTGACAGGTGTGGTGGATGGAAACAGCACACACACCGTGAGATTTAATAATAAATAATTACCATTAAAGTACATACATAAACATAATAAAAGCACCGTTTCTGGAAACACAGGTTTTGCAGAAAAGGACTTAAACATCCCTGGAAATGTCCAAGGCCAGGTTAGGTGGGGCTTGGAGCAGCCTGGGACATGGAAGGGGTCCCTGCCATGGATGGATGAGCTTTAAGGTCCTTTCAACTCAAACCAGTCTGGAATTCGATATTCTGATTTACAGCAGAAAGTCCAAGGCTGGCTTTAATGATCCCAGGTTGAAAATCCAAGGTGTCATAATTTGAGATTGTGTTAAAGAATAATTTGATACTCACCGTGCTCCCAATAAAATTCAGCATATGATTGCTTTATGTCCAGCAGGATTTACAGAACACTTGGTCTATAATCATCACAGAATATTTTAATATTATTCTATCTCACTGGGGCCCTCTTGCTGCAGTTTGGATGAGTACAGACACATTGTGTTTTCCAGGGCAGTGTTTGGCCACCAAGTGCTTTGTGGGCATGTGGGAGAAAAGTCCTTTTAAGGATCAGGAATCCCTAAAGAGCTAAAAAAATATAAAAAAAAATCCCTAAAAGTTCTTGGGACGTTCCATGGTCCCAGCAGTGGAAAGGGCAGTGGACACTGGAGCTGCTCCTCTCAGCAACGTGAAAGGTTCTGCCAAGGGAAGCATTTTGGGATGAAAGCACGAGGGACTGGATTCATCCTAACACAAACCTAATCCTGATACTTATGAGTTTAGCGAAACTGAAATGTTTAGGAATACTTTTAATTCCACGATGAAACATGAGCAGTGCAGGGTGTCACAAACAGTGAGTTCTGCCTGCTCCTTGTTTAAGTGACACAGAAACACACCCAGAGAAACTCCACAGTGCAGGCAGCAAAGACTCCTGCCCCAGAGCCACTGCCTGTCTCCTCAGGGCTGGGAATTGCCTCGGGAATTGCATCACTAATGACAGAATATTCATGAAGTGTTTGACCTCGAATGTCCTTGAGGAACAGCCCCGGTTGTTGCTCCAGATGAGGAATATTGAAGGGCCCTACCAGCCCCAGCCCCAGTTCTGAGCACAATCTATGTTCCTCAGACTCTCCACCCTGATCCCTTAAGTTTTAGTTTTTGTATTTCCCAGACTCTGCACTGCATTAGGACAGAACTCTGAGCTCCATATGAAGTGTTCCAGGTTCTCCTCCCAGCTCAGCACACAAAACAATCCTTTTGCAGCCCCAGAACCAAGGACAGCTGCAGCTCCAGCCCCAAAAAGTGCAAACAGCAGCGAATGGAGGAGAGAATCTGGGAGGGTGGGACTGCAGAGCCTGGAGCTGGGACTGGACAGTGAACCCCAATGTGGAAATGGAACAAAACTTATAAAAGTGTGAGAACTTGTGACTTGGGATCCAGTTTGGGTGTAACCACAGCCAGGCTCTTGCACTGGTGAATCCTTTGAAGGGTTTTTAATAAATCCCTGTTTTATTCCTTTAAATCTGTCCAGCCTCTCTTCCAGGCCAGCCTCTCCAGGCATCAACCCTGTGCTTCATTCAGTGCCTGACTCACTCTGGGCCATGGGCACTCCTGATCCCAGCCCCCAGACATTCCCAAAACCTTACTCACACAGAAATCCTTGCCTGGCACACCCAGCACCCTCCTTTTCCTGTGATCTGCATAAGAAACAGATGTATGATTTCACTGGAAATCCACCAGCACTGTGAGTCCCCGTGTCCTCCCAGAAGCTCCAGCCTCAGTTTACAGCTCATTGCAATTCCAGCTCAGTCTCGGAATTCATTAGCACCAGCCAAACACAACCACGAAGGTGGGTTTAAAATAATCCCTGGCTGCAATCTGTGACAGGCTCTTCCTTGGGCTGCTGGAAATAGCCCTCACACGTCACCCGACGTAAGGTTCACCGGGCTATTCTGGGATATTCCGATAGGAAAGGGCTTTGTGATCCCCTCAGAGGGATCTGGCAATCAGGCTACCCCAAGCTCTGATACAAATCACACCACAGCTCTGCAAAATCCCACCCGCCTGTGCTACCAAAGTCACCCAGGAGCCGTTTCCACCAGTTGCGCTAGCTCAAGAATTTGCTTGTAAATACATATTAAAATGATAAATTTCCTTTTCTTCTGGTTTCATAATTTTCCATCAAACCTGAAAGATAATTAGATATCATGGGCTTAGAAATTAAACCATCAGAGCTGGGTGACTGCCCACCAAACAAACCGCAAAGTACCCAAGGCAGGAACAGAGACAGGACCACGAACGGGCCCGGGCGCGGCAAAGACATAGCGGGAGTGCCAGGGGCGATAGAGAGTGCAGGCCTGCGGGCGCTGCCGCTCTGGCCGCCGGAGGACTCGCTCTCTATGACCCTGGAGGAGTCCGTCTCTATGACCCTGGAGGGCTTCGTCTCTATGACCCTGGAGGACTTTCCCCTTTGTTCTGGAGGACTCGCTCTCTATGGCGGCCGCACCCTGCCCACAGGCCGCACGTCCCGGCATGCCCCGCACCCACCCCCAGTCCCCCCCTTCCCCGCAGCCGNCCACCACTAGTCCCGCCGTTCCCCGCAGCAGCCTCACTTCCGGCCCAGGCGTTAAGATGGCGACGCCCATGCACCGGCTGATTGCCCGCAGACAAGCGTGAGTGGGCCTGGGGGGCCGCGCTGGGCGGGCACGGGCTGAGGAGCGGGGGGCGCTTTCCCGGCGTTTCCCGGCGTTTTCCCGGCGTTCTGAGGCCCCCACGCCGCTGCGCTGTGTCCCGAGGGGAAACCGCCCCAAAACACGGCTGGGGCGAAGCGATGGCGGCATCGGGTGTCCCGAGCACGGCCGGGGTTCGGAGCCGAGGGCGGCGGCGCGGCCTCTCCCGCTCAGGGCGGCCCGCGGCAGCGGTTCGGGCGTGCGGAGGCTCCGGGAGTTGCTGTCGCTGGGAGCGGGCCCGGGGGCTCGGGGAGCGGGGAGGAGCTCTCGGGGTCACTTCCCCGCTCCTCGCCGCAGACACAACAGCTCACACGTGGGAGAACAACGTTCAGGTTCATGTGGACTGTGAGAAGTTTGCGGAGCTGTCGAGAAGGCAAAGAAAAGACAAGCGAGCGACTCTTGCTCAGCCAGGGGTGTTGCAATCGAGTAATTCCCTCAGCACCGAAGGGGTCTGATTGGAGAGCCCTGAGACGAAAAAAAAACACATTTTTGCTTGTTTGTAGAGTGCAGCAAATGCGTGTCTCACTCCCGTGGAGTGCTGGCGTTGGTTTTCCAACTCTTTGTTGGTTTCGGTGTTTATTTTTTCCTTAAATGAATTTATTTCTCTTGTTTCAGTTTTTGAACGGTGAGGTTTTGCCTAATCACAATGTACAGGATGTAGTCACGAATTTCTTCATGATTTAGTAACTTTTTTTTATTATTATTTTCCAGTGGAAAATAACTTGGTATTTCAAAGTACTCCTGGAATGCTTGTTCTTTTGAGTTGGTGTTTTGTTTGAGTTAAGGACTCAGTTTTTAGGTTTGCTGTCTCTGTGCTTGCTGGGTCTATGCTGAGCTCTGTCAGCCTTTGCTCCAGGCTTGGGGTCGCTGATCCCTGCTCAAAGTTCCCTTCACTTCTGTGCTTTTCATTAGTGCCAGACTCGTTAGTGCTGATGTACTGGTTGTAGATCTGCAGCTGCTGAGCAGGGCTCGTGTTCTGTTAATTATTTTGGCTTTAGGGTTTAATCCTTCACCCTTTTAGCTTCCATGGGATTGTCTGCTGGGGAGAGCAGTTCTGCAGCCCTGCCAATGCTGAGTTATATCCACATTGTGGGCACAGCTTGGGGTGGGTGTGACAGAGACAAACTCTGATTTTGGCAGTCGTAACCGCTCTGGCAAGGAGACAAAGGCACAGCAAACCCCTCTGAGCTGTTGGGTTCTGTTCATTCCCAGATATTCTGATTCCTGCCCAAGCTCACTGTGCTCTGCAGGCTGGGAGTTTCATCAGATTTTTGTGCTGAGTGTTTCTAAGGCTTGAGGATGAAGCCAAATGCTCTGCTTTGAAAAAGTGATGGATGTTCAGCACAAGATTCCCTTCAGGAACCGCCACAAAAAGTGGTGGCTGAAGCTGAGGGAGAAGCAATTCACAGCTTGGCCGGAAGAGGGAAAAATTCTCACTGCTGCTCTGTCACTTCACCCTCATCCATGGAGCTGGGAGCTTCCCACATCGGCCAGGCTGCAATTTCAGATAGCTTAGATGGGCTGGCCTTGGAAAATTTGTATTTTGGTGCTTGGAACAAAAACTGAAGGTGGCAGGAAGAGACAGCAGGGCAGGGAGCTGAAGGGGCACAGCCCTGAGCTCAGGACTAAGTTTGGTTGTGACCTTGAGCAGTCCCCGGGCTGGGTGGGTTCCCTTGTTTGTAAAGGAGGAGAGCAGCTGGGAGGGGAGGCAAAACAGCTTTGCAGAGCTTCACAAGAGCAGCTTAAGAGCTCCAGCATGAAAATAGGAGTTTTTTCCATTCCCTGTTGGCTAAAAATGCCCAGAGGATTTTACCAGAGTGAGATCTGAAATTGAGTGTGAGCTCTCCCTGCTGCAGGTGTTTGGGGAGGTCTGGCTCCATTATCTGCACAGAGTTTGGGAATCTGATTGTCCCAAAGATAAACCTTGGGCCAGGCTTTACCAGCTCCTGACTGTAGTTTATTTGGATTTACTGGGAGCTTCTCAGAGAGTCCTGGGCTGTGGGTGAGTTCAGGAAGTGGAAATGAAGCTGCTGCTCTTTGTCTTTAAACAGAATTTCAGTGATTTCTCTGAAGCCAGAGCCCCCTGCAGCTGTTGGGTAGCAGCAAATTGAGCAGTGTGATTGTTCTCATGTGAAAGTGTTTTAATAAATGAAGATCTGTTTGCCTGAGTTCTTGTCTGCTTGGTGTTACTGCCCATTCAAAAGAAAATCTGAAGCACCTGGGAACATCTGGTTTAATCATAGCTTGATTAAGGATGCATGATAAAAAACTAAATATTTTTTCACTGAGTAGAACAAACCTGGAATGAGTTACTGAAGCAATTCTGCCTTTTTCTAGGGAGGCAAACAAGCAGCATGTGAGGTGTCAGAAGTGTTTAGAGTTTGGCCACTGGACATATGAATGTAAAGGGAAGAGGAAATACCTGCACAGGCCTTCAAGGACAGCTCAGCTGGCCAAAATCCTTAAGGAGAAAGAAAAGCAACTCCTGCTACAACAGAGGTAAGAGTGGCAGGGTGAAATGTGTGCTTTATGATTGAAATAAAAGAAAATATGTTGTCCCAGACCATTTTCTGTCATCTTTTCCTCCAGACTGTGGGATGTGTGATTAAAGCTGATCTGTGCTCTAGGTAAAATATGTACTCTCAGGTCCCAGAGAATTAAAATCAACATTTTAATTTCATTAACACCTGCTCATCTGAAATACATTTAAAACTGTTTTGACTTGTCTGAGACAAAAACCAGGCACTGAGCCAAAGTTAAATCAGTGGAGCCTTTTTGGTAGTGGAGTATCTTCCTGAATTCCTTGGCTGTTTGATTTCACGTTTCTGTGCTGTCCAAGCAGATGGGTGTGAAAGCTGTAAATGTATTTATAGCAAATTCTTGCCCCATGTCAGATTTGCTGCCCAGAGCTGCAGTTCAAGCTGGCCCAGCCCTGCTCCTGCTGCTCCCTGGGAGCTGCAGGGGTCAGGCAGGTGAAGGAGACTTGAGTTATCAGCTTTAACTCAAGCATGAAGTAAAAACATCTCACTGGATTGCACAATTATTTCCTCTTGTGACAGCCCAGAAAGGAAGGAGCAGAGAAACCTCAACAGAACTCTTCATGTGGCACCTGATTTCCTTCCCTTTGCCCTGGGAGCAGATTTTAGTGCAGACCCAGAGGCAGCAGTAATGCAGCACCTCAGTTTTCCATGGAATTCCTGTGTTTGTCACTCCAGTTTGGTTTCAGGAGCTGGAGAGGGACAGGGTCACTCCCAGTGCCACTCCTTGCACCTGGAATTCCTGAGGGTTTGGCCACGTGTGCTCAGTCACTGTCACTTCCAGAGAGCATTCCCAGCCTTTGCTGCTCCTGCTGGGACAGAGGGGTGGGAGCTCAGCCTGGGCTCTTTGGCCTCCTCAGCTGCTCCAGCTCAGCAGCAACTCTGAGTCACAGGCCTGAAACCCTGCCTTGAGTGGAGACTCATGAGCTTGTGAGCAGAGTGATGTCAAGTGATTGATTTTGAAATCAATTTTGATCCAGTGAGTAATTGTGAAGCAATTAAGAGTCATCCAGTGTTGTAGATAGATTGGGAGTGCTTGGACTCTGACACTTGGCTCCATTTAGAGGTAAAATCTCTTCAGAGACTCAAGAATTTTAGGCTAAATTTGAGTTTAAGGCTCAGATTATTTCCCTGTTGCTTTTCTGCCCCTTCTCTGGTGGATTCTGCAGGTTACCACTGGAGGATGGTGAATTGAAGGTGAAATTCCTTGTCCTGTCCTTGGGCTTGAATCTGAGTGTGGGATCATTTTATGTGGGAGTTTCAGGACTGGCCAGTCTGGCACAAAAGATTTGAAAGTTTTTCCAGTGAGGGGCATGTACTGGGAAAAATCACCTTGTGGAGGGAAGGCTGAGTAATGGCCAGCTGGGAGCAGTGTTTAATCCTGGGAAATGGGGCTGGATTCCCAGGCTTTATGCAATCCTAATCTCCTTAGCTGTGCCAGGAGGGATCCTGCTCCTTTGCTGCCAGTGCTGCACTTCCAAGGATGAAGCTTTTTCTTCATGGAAAAACAATTTCCTGCCTCTCACTTGTGGGACATTTTTTGTGTCTCTTCCTTGTCTTTGGAGAAATTGGGTCTCCCCCAGGTCTGCTGTGTCACCACCTTGAAAAAAGCACAGGAATCATTAACCAGAGGGCAAACCCAGCCTGCACAGGTCAATATTTACCTCTGACAACCTCAGCCAGGCCTTTTCAGCATGAGCTCCTTTCCCAGTTGTTCAGGCTCCCTGTGCTTGACTGGTGCTGGCCTCCCAGTTCTGGTGGCCACCCTGGAGGTGTCACTGAGCCCCTGAGTGCCTGGCAGGCTGGAGCAGGGCTGGGAGCTGAGGGAATGCTCAATCCTGGGGATTCTGGAGCTCTGAGCCCATCCTGAGCTGGGTTATGGCTCTGAGGGTGAGAGCAGGAACCCCCTGGAGTAACTCCTGAGTAACCCACACCTTACACTCTCCCTGAGTTAGGTCCTGTCTCCTCAAAGCTGCTTTGGGGTTTAATTCTGTTCACACAGTCACTCCTGTCCCCTGGGAACATCCTCAGAGGTGTCTGAGACCTTAGGAATGTAAATATGGACGGGAGGGATTGGAATCTGAATATCAGTGAATCTTTCCCTTGCCCACAGCAGAGTGTGGGAGACTTGTGTGATGATAATTTTTTCATGCTTTATGTGTGAAAATAAAAAAATCTGAGAAATCTCATTTTTCTGGTGGCACACAAAGAACTTTCTTCTGTGGCACCACTAAAACTGTGTGAGGGGCTGAACACTTGGGGATCTGAGAGACACATAGCTGGGAAGCATCAATAGAAATGGATTTTTTCTGTTTCTTGTTGCACTTGAAAGAAATGTGAAAGCTACAGGCTAAGTCAAGCTTTTACCCTTGATTTCAATCAATTATTGCTAAATATAGTTACACACAACTCCTTTGTATCCTTCCCTCCTGTGCCTTTCACATCCCAGCTGCTGCTGTCTGTACAATCTGAGGCAAAGGGGAGAGCAGAGCATCAACAGCACAGAAAATTTCTAATTAGAGGTGAATTGTTGGGTTTTCCTCCCCTGGCTCACAGGTGGGTTTTGCTCTGCTTTGCACAGGACTTTGCCCAGTGCCCTCTGAATATTAAACTCAGCCTCAGTGTGCTGCTATTTATTTCATTTTCCTATTGCATTAATCAAAGCCATTCTTTTTTTCCCCCCTTAATTAGCACTGGAGAAGGTGCTGCAGAAAAGAAGACCAAGAAAAAAAGGTATGTGGGGATTGGTGGGGACTGGTCCTGCCCTGGCTGTTCCAGCAGGACTTTGGGAAGGGGGTGGCAAAAGTCAGCTTTGCAAATAAGTTTTGGTTTTGCTGCTTTGAGGCTGGTACCAGCTTTTGTCTGACAGACATCTGGAGAATTTCTATTCCTCCCTGTTCAAAAACTCTCAAAATTTTATTCTCTACTTTTCTCCCTGCTGATTTTCCTCCTGTTGCATAATCTTGCTGTAGTAATAGAAGTCATATTTCTGCCCCAGAGTCCCTCAGGAGTCTCTGAAGCAAGGCAGGCACGGGGGTTTCTGGTCTCTCATTGCTCCACCTGCCCATCCTGCTCTGACTTCTGCTGTTTCCATTCCCTTCTCCTGCCAGTTCTCTCTCTCAAGCTTTGTCTAGAGGATGAGATAAAACATCTTTAAAAACCCAACCTCAAACCCAAACAAAACTCCCTTGATCCCAAACTAAACCAAAATCCAGGAAATGACCCTGCCCCTCTCCAAGTGCTGCTTGGAGCCAAGAACTCTTTTGACATTGTTTGTACTTTACTTTGCATTAATGTTTACTTGGGAATTTGCTCTCTTAGCAAATGGAAAGGAGGAACAGCCAGAACTGTGGCTGGAACACTCCTGGAATCCTCTAGGGAGTTTTCCACCAGGGAATGGCTGTGCAGTCACAGCCCCAGCATCTCTTCCCCTTCATTGTCACTTCTGTGTCTCAGTCTGATCTAATTTAGTTTTCAGGAGGTGTTTAAATCCAGGCCTCTGCTGTGTGTGGCAGGCAGTAAATAAGGCAGAGCAGATCTGTAAAGTGTTCCTTTATTCCAGGCTGTCCTGTGGAATGTGGTTTACTGGAATGCTGGGCTGTCTCAGTGTGTTTTAGCACAGGCTGCTTTCCCAGAAGTGCCAATTTATTGCTGGGGTTACTCAGGACTGGTGAGATCATGAATTAACTGGGTTTGAGCTGGGCAGCTCAGGCCTCTTCCTGCCTCAGACACTGCAGCCTTTGCTGGGATAATTATTCACAGAGTATTTGAGCAAAAGGGCTCATGGGGAAGGGAGGTTTGGGCACTTTCTCCTTGTTTAAACTCTTATAAATTTGGATTTTTCTCCTGCTTCTATACAAGCACAGAATCCTTCAGTATAAATTTCTTTCCAGTCAGTTTGCTATTCAGATTTTTATTATAATATGGGAAGAATTAAATGTAGAGAATCCAGCAAATTTGTAAGTTCCAGATTTAGACTAAAACTAAAAGTTTGGGTTCTGGCAGGAGGAACCTTTTCACAGTGTGTTTGTTTTGATATAAACACTAATAAGGGAGCTCAGGCCTAACCAGAAAAACAGGCTGAGGCAGAGCAGCTGCTGCAGAGCCCTGTGACCTCAGGTGACAGAGCCACCTCCAGCTGCTGCTTGGCCTCAGTGTCCCCCTGGAATTCCTGAGTTACCACTGAGAGCCCACTGGATATTGGAGCACAGGGAAATCTGCCTGGATCAAGGGCAGGAACCTCCTGGCTCCCTCCTCGCCTCAGGCCCCACAGCTGTGGGTTGGGTTCAGTGGCATTTTGGAAAGCCCTGGGGGTGTTGGGGCAGAGCAGGGTGCCAGCCTGGGGGTGCCAACCTGGGCTCCAACAGCACTTGGCCCACACTGGGGCACAGAATCAGACATGAACCTCAGAAACTTGTCCTGAGGAGGATGAATTTAAAAATTTACTGCTTGAAAAATTCTGTGTTTTCCCAGAGGTGTGATAACCCCCAAAATCTTGGATTACCAGCCTACAGCCTCTGCAGTCACGTTCCCAAATTGTGTTTTGTGCTGGAGTTTCAGCTGTCCCCATCTCCATCCTCCAGCAGTTGCCTCTCCTGAGAACAAGTTCCTGCTTGTTTCCTCTCCCAGCCCCAGCTCTTGCTTCCCTCTGGGAGAGGCAGCTTTTCCTGCAATATTCAGATGTTTCTGGGAGTGGATTTTGGAATAAACCTAGACACTGCATGCCCATGGCTTGTTGCTATGGATTCTGAGAGGTGATCAGGAAAAGCAAATTCAGAGTTACTCAGGGGATCCTCTGATTCCTGCCCATCTCATGGGACTGCTCACATTGAAACTACTACTCTGATATTTTTTATTTTCCTTGTCTCAATGCTGATTTTTCCCCCAGAAAAGTCCGTGTTTAAGCAGCCCTTATGGATTTATCTGTAATGAACTGTCCTTGTGTCTGCACACAGAGATGGCAGATTACAGATATATTATAAAAACTTCAGTGCTTTGTGGCTTAATCCACACCCACATTTGTCAGCTGACAGGGCTCATATGATGAAAAAAACCTCACACTCTTCATAACCTTAACACAGGCACTTCCTGAGTTGTTACATTTAACCAAACCCTCTGATAAAAAAATGCTGCATTAGTTTTCTAATGGTAACAAGATTCTGCAGTATCATAATTTACATTTTTGGATGCTCCTTGATTGACTTTGGTGGGAAAGGAGGTGAATCAGTATCTTGTACTTCGGGGAAAGATCTCTGGGAGAATTGAATTGTACTTTCTTGGAATTCATATCACCCCCCTTAATCAGAGATGTTGATCTTGAGAACAATGGCTGCAGGAAGGGCTGAACATGGAAAAAAAACATGCAGAGCATACAGAAATCCTCTTTGCTTTGTTCATCATTCTGTCTTGATCTTGGATTGTTTCCACCCTTCTCCTCCACCTGGAAAACAGAAGCATCCTGTAGTGCAGGTCCTTTGTGTTCTTTTGCCAGCAGTAATCTAAGAACTGCTTTTGCTGGGAACAGCTCTGACCTTGGTGAAATCACTGCTGAAACCTCCCCTGACTATTGCAGTGGCAGAATTTCACTGCTGCAGTGCTGAGGCAGGGACTGAGCCTGGGTCATTTTCCCCAGGGCTTGGCTAGTGCAGAGCAGCCAGGCCAGCAAAGCTCCTGCTCAGGGCTAGGAGCGAGATCCTGGCCAGCTTTTCCTCCCTGCCTCTCTCTGCAGTCCTGCTGGGTTATGTCATGCCCTGGGGCCACTCTGCCATTGCTCACATGGCCAAAATCCACTCATCCAGGAGTGGAGAAGGGAGGGGAGGGCACAGGAATTCGTCTTAGGTGGTGAGGCCTGGAAATTTTCAAGGCAAATAATTGCTCTGGATGATTACAACAGAGCAGAGGGAACACTGTGTGTGTGTGATGGGCTCTGGCAGGGCTGTGCTCTGTGTGTGTGTGTGTGTGTGTGATGGGCTCTGGCAGGGCTGTGCTCTGTGTGTGTGTGTGTGTGAGAT
>VXBI01014470.1:154156-171812 GCA_013397375.1 Toxostoma redivivum
CCCGAGGGCGGGATCGGCCGCTCCAGGCGCATCTCCCGCCGGGAGCCGCGGATTTCCCCGCGCTTTCCCCGCGGTGACACCCTGCGGAGGGCGGGGGTCCCTCCCCGGGAAGCACAACCCGGGGCATTCCCTGGAACGGGAATTTAGGGGAGGGAAATCGGTGCTGGCGGGGCCGCTGCGCTCCCTCCCCGGTGATGGATTTAATCCTGTTCCGGTAATTGACGTCAGGGCTTTGTTCCTTCCCCTTTGCTCTCCGCGGTTCAGGGCCGGAGCCGCTCCGGGATGGAGCGGGCAGGACCGGCACGGGCTGCGGGGCTCGGCAGCTCCGGGGGCCGGGGGCGGTTCCCGGGGCTGCCGCGCTCACGGAATTGGCTTCGGGCAGGTGCCGCCGCAGGTCAGGGGAGGAAGAGTCTGAGTTCCGGACACGATCCCGGCCCCGAGTGAGTGGGTGGCTGTTATGTAAAGCCCCATCCCTGCTGGGGGGTTCTACTGGACTTTGTAAAAGAGCAGCCGCTTAACATTCCTGGGCTCTAGGCTGACTTTTTTCCCTTTTTTTTCCCATTTTCCAATGAACGAAACAAAGCATAAAAGTGTTGAGGTGCGTAACCCAAGTATTGGTGCATTCAGTGCTGTGTCTGTGGTTCTCTTCTGGAAATGAGCAAGTGGGTAAATGAATTTTGGGTGAGAACTGAGTGCATATGCCCAAACCTGTGGGCAGATGCTGTACAATGGGCAAGGAGCCTTAAAAGGGGCAGGTGTGAGACCTGCTGTCCCCCCAGCTCCTCTCTGGCCTCGTTTGATCATTTTCTCAGGAATTCTGGTGGTTTTAAACATTCCCAAGTTTCCAGTGATGGCAGCCAGGCCCTGAGTGTTCCTTTCTCAGTGTCCCTCTTGGGAATGAGCTGCTTCTGCTCAGGTCTGTGTGTTTATTTGTCACCTGGGCTCCCTTCCAGCTACTGATCTCTCAGGTGGATTTCTAGTTCCTGACGTTCCTTTGAAACTACTGAATTCTTCTCTCAGATCCCTGGCAAATGGGGATTTGCAGCCTGGGGGGTTATTGCAAAACAGGGTTTAGTGAAGTGCTTTGCAGGAGTGGTTGTGCACCTGATTGGTCATTTCATGGTCTCCTCTAATGAGGGAAATGTGATTAAACTCCCCAAGCTGCTGTTGTGTGTTGGCCTGGAGGTGTGAGACGCTCCCAGTGTCACCCTGGAGTTACTCAGTGATTGTGCTGGGACTGGGGCAGGTCTTGTTGGTCAGGAACAAAAGGGAGAATTTATCTTTTGGCATTATGAATATCTTGGCTTTAATAATGTATCACTGTCAGTTTTTTGTCATTTGCTGCCTCCTGTACAGTGTGTTTGCAGCTCTGTGTGAGGACTGAGACAATCCTGGCATATCCTGAGCTGGGAGGGACCCACGGGATCATCCAGTCCAGCTCCTGGACCTACACAGCCCCAAAATCCCACCCTGGGCATCCCTGGAGGAGTGTCCAAACACTCCTGGAGCTCTCCTGGAGCCTGGGCAGTGCTCAGCACCCTCTGGGGGAAGAACTTTTCCCAAAATCCACCCTAAACCTCCCTGGCACAGCTCCAGCCCTTCCCTGGGTGCTGTCCCTGTCACTGTCACAGAGACTGGAGCTGCAGACCCCAATGAGCTCTGACCTCAGGCTCCTCTTCTCCAGCAGAACAATCCCAGTGCTCTCAGCAGCTCCTTCATGGTCCTTCCACACCCTTCCCCATCCCCATGTCCCTTCTTTGGATGCTATCAGCTTTTTATCTTTTTTTATATTGTGGCCCAAAAGTGCCCCCAGGACTCCAGTACAGTTTAACAGCATTGAATGAAAACAGTGAATTCCAGCTCTGATCTCAAAAGCTGTCTCAGGTCCCTGATATTTCCTCTAAACATCTTTGCCGTTCTTATTTTATGACTTTTCTCCTTGTGTCGAACATTGAGTGAGACTGAGCCCCTGGGGTCAGTTTTTATGTGAGAAGCCACAGAGCAACCCAGAGAAATAATTCATATTTATGTGTTTAGCATTCTTGCCAGTTCTAGTGACCTGAGCTTGATAAAACACGATAAAATCCCAGTAAAATATGACTTGGGATTTCTAGGGTGTTTTTTTTAGAGAGCTGGAATGTGCAGATGCTTTTGCATGGCTACGACCCAGTTCTTTAATGAGAAGATTCCACATTTCTGTGCACAAACCACAGAGTTTGCTTCCTGTGGGCTTTGTAGATAAAGAGCAGCAGTAGAAATGTGTCCTGAGGTGGCAGCTGGCGCAGGACAGGGTGGCATTTACACCCCGGTGTCACTGTGGCTGCTGGCAGGTGTGTGGTGCCCCGGTGTTTTCCAGCGTGGGTGCTCTGTGTCGGATGTGACTAAGGAGCTGTGTGACTGTGCCCTGCTGGCTGAGACAGCAGCTCCTGGCATCTCCTGGTGCCTGGCACCAGGGACTCTGTGACCAGGTGCTGGTGGAACTGCTGGCATTGTGTCCCTCGGTGCTTTTCCAGTGCTTAGGACAGGTGCCAAAGCTGCTGGTGGCTGTTGCTGATGCCTCCCTCCCTTCCCTTGCTGCTCATCCTCTTGGTTTGGGAGTTTTGTGCTCATCACTGCTCTCACTCTCTGCTCCAGATCATCAGAAATTTGCAGTGTTGAGAGTGGAAATAGTGAGAGTTGAGTCTTGAGAGCTGAGCCAGGAAGGCAGCACCTCTGCCATGGGCAGATTTGGGCACGTGGAGAGAGCTTGAGCAGCTTCCAAGAGGCCACAGCAATGTGTGTGCTGAGCTGGGAGGAATGTGAGTTGCAGTGTCGTGTTTGGAGTCCCTCTGTGAGGATGTAGGACTAGTCTGGAGTTTTTTGGTGACTGAGGTTTCTTTTCTGTGGCAATAATTGTTCTTGGCCACATAATTTCAGTTTGTTACTCACCTGTGGTTTGTTCTGCAGGCCTATTTCCTTTCTCTCATTACTATGGTGTCACAGTTATCTTCAGCAGAGGCTCAGAAATAACTAAATTTGGAATTAGATACCTAAACTTCAGTTTAGATGAGATCCACTGAAGGAATCCTTCCCTGTGGGAGTAGGCAGGCCCTGGCACAGGGTGCCCAGAGCAGCTGTGGCTGCCCCTGGATCTCTGGAAATGTCCAAGGTCAGGTTGGACACTGTGGTTGGAGCAGCCTGGGACAGTGGAAAGTGTCCCTGCCATGGCAGGGGTGGCACTGGATGAGCTTTGAGTCTCTTCCCATCAAGACCCCCTGTCCTCCTTCACCTTCAGCGTCTCCCTCAGAGTGTGCACCAAAACCAAAATGAGGTTGGTGTCACCTTCTCTAAACTGGGAGAACAGAACACCCTGAGCTGTGGGGAGATGGAGAGGCTGCAGGATGAAGAGGAAGTATCTGGAAACGAGTCAAGAAACTTTAACAGATGACATTTAGCTAGAGCAGGGTTAGATGTATGTAAAATATCTTGCTAACTGTGTTAAACTAAGAAAATAAGCAATCAAGTTCATAGAATTGCAAAACTCAAGATGAAAGAACTTGTGTGGCAGTTATTCTTCTCTTGCAGGATGGTTCCTTCTCTGCAGTCACTAATGACTAAGGAGATGCTCTGCAGCTTGTGAAATGACAGGGCTGCTGTCAGTGCTTGGGGAATCCAAGCACAGCCCCTGCTCCTTCCTGTCACCGAGCCTCTCTGAGCACAGCCAGCCCCAGCTCTGCACTTCTCTGCCTGTGGCTCTCCCTTGCAGGAATCCAGGTTTATTCCCTTTCCTGGATGCCTGTGCTCCAGCTGAATTCCCACTTCCCAGTTTGGAGCAGTGCTGGTGCTCTCTGAGGTGACCCTGTGCTGTGGCACAGCTCCTTGGGGCTGGGCCAGCCTTGGATGTGCTGGCCAAAATTCCCTGGAGCTGGGGAATGTTTGCCTCATGCACTCGTGTCTCATTTGGTGTCTGCCATCTCCCCAGGCTCTCAGATCTTTGCTCCTTTCCAAGTTTCTTCAGCTCTGTGTTTCAAACCCATCTTTTCCCTAACTCTGTCTTTTCTCCCCAGTGTTTGGAGTTCCTTGGGTTGTCTTGTCTCTTGTTCTTACTTGGTTCATTAATTCTTGGTGATGATTATAAAACCTGAGTTATTAACTGCCAGTAGCACCAGGTTCCAGCAGGAAAAAAAATCTCCTTATGCTCCATACTGTACAAACTTGGAATAAGGGAAGTTCTTGCCCTGAAGTCTTGAACTAATTTTCTTCTGTTAACAACTCATTAAGAGAAATCTTCCTGCTCATCTTTTTATGGAAAACAACACCTCATGAGGCAGCTCAGAGCCCCTTTTACTGACTTTTTTTTTTTTTTTTACAGTTCATCTTAGTTTTTATTCACATCACAACATTTATTGATAAATTACTTGAACGTGCTGCTTTCATGTTTCATAATTAAACAAATAAAGTGTACTTTTGCTAATGTGCAATCTTGTAGTGCTCATGTTTTCCAGGAGAGCTGTTTTACCATTCCATATCTCTCCCAGTGGATAGGTGTGCTCCTCTGCAGCCCCACAGCAGTTTCTCTTTATTCCCAGTACTACATTGGGAACATAAAGAGGCAGGAGAGCAGAGGCAGGATAATGTGGTTCTTTTCAGTGTGTTTGTTAATGAAGGATTGATGTTCCCACATTATTTGCAGTTTCCAAGAGGAGCTTTAAGCTGTTTGTGCTTTGGGCTGGGAACTTCCCTCAGTTTTTCAGCTCAGTGGGTTCCTGGGGCAGAAACGAGCCCTGGAATGGTTCTGTTCCTCCTGCAGGGTTTGGAAGTGGCACAAAAGATCTCAAACCAAAGCTTGAGTCCCAAAATTTCCAGCTTTTCCAACTCTGTAACCTTTGCTGTGTGTGGTGTTGAAATGAGAGGGCAGCCAGGTTTTGGTGTCGCTTTGTCACGTCCTGGAAGTCGGTGCCTCACTGGAGCTGGGTGATACATCACTTTATTGACACACTTTTTCCAGTTTAAGAAGAAAATGAAGAATGTTTCATTTGCAGAACCAGACACTGGGAAAACAGTGTTTGTGATCAGTGACAAGTTAAACTCCTCAGCCAGAGGAAACTGTTTCCACTTGTCCTTAGCTGGGATTCTAAGATTTCACCGAGGTAAATTGTTCCAGAGCAGATATTTCCTTCAGCAGTTGGTTCCTGTGGAAATTTCATGCCATTGAGCAGTCATTCTGTTTTTCACTGAATTTTCCTTTGAAATTCCTAATGTTCACTTTCCTTGGTGTGATCCTGTTGAAGGTGTCTGATTTTGTTATTTTTATATAAATTAGACTTCAAGAACTGTGTGCTCCCATCTATTTCCCCATTCCTGCTGACATGACTATAAAAACTCAAACCTGACCATAATTGTCCAGCTTTGTGCATTCACATGGAGATGTTTTTTTTTGTTTCTGCATTTAATTTAATTTCTAAAGGACGTTAAAGAGATTTCAGTGATGGAAGTGCTTAAATGGTTTTAATCAGGCTTTGATGTGCACAAATCATTAAAGCGAGGAGGATGAAGAGATCAGAGTGCACAATTCCCTTTGTATGGTTTGGCTGCAGAGGAACTCAGGAGAGGAGTGTTCAGGAAATCCCAAAGGCACAGGAACAGTGACAGGACAAGGAAAAACAGCCTCAAGCTGTGCCAGGGGAGGTCCAGGCTGGATATTGGGGAAATTCCTTCATGGAAAGGATTGTCCAGCCTTGCACAGGCTGAGTCCCCATCCCTGCCTGGCTTTAAGGTGTGGAGGTGGCACTGGGAATAGTTGGACTCAAAGAACTTGGAGGGCTTTTCCATCCTAAACAATTCTAGAATTCTCTTTTTCCCACAGCAAACAAAAAAAATAAGCTACATCAAAATGAGAATTTAGTTTGTGTGATGTCGTGTGTTTCATGGGCAGAGGAATAGCCAGAGTTTCTGTGGAAAAAAAAATAATTTGAGAGATCTGCCAGTGTAACTTTCCAGTGTTGCATTACAGTTAACATAAACATTTCCTTATTTAAAGATACTTTGTAAATTGTTTGGTCAAAATCCAGATTTGAAAGCGTTGAAGATGGAAATTTCAGAAAATTGAATATGGGAAACAGGTTGAAGAACTTAAAGGAACGTGTTGTGACTTCAGCAAGTTGGGCTTTGGCATAAATAAAATGAACCTGCTGGAAATTGCTGAGTGCAAAATGCTTGATTTTACAAAGATCTCCTAATATTATTGTATTTTTGTAACATCAGGGGGCCTTGAAGCACAAAGATTGACCAACAGGAGGTTAAATGCATTGATATTTCCCCTGTCTCCTGGGGTTTTTTATGTTCTGAGTTGTCCTCTATGGAACAGAACTTCCTGAGAGTTTGTTTGTGTGTTTTGAGGAGGTTTTTCTATTTTGGAGTGAGGTGCTGTGTTTGTTTGGCATTTCCCATTAAACCTTCCAGTTCATCTCTCATTCTTACTGGTGTGGAGCTCCTGGAATCCCCCCTGGCTGTGGGTGAGAAGCACTGTGGCCACATGGAATATTGCTTTAAATTGCCTGGTGAACTTTGGGATTCCTAGTTAATTAATTTATTTTTCAATTAATTAATTTAGATTTAATTTAGCCTTCTGATGCTGATAGGATAAATTAGTATCATATTATCACATTGATTTGCCATGGTGGAAACTGGTGTTTGGTGTAAACCAGCCAAAAAAGATAAAGGGTGAAAAGGTTTTTCCTGGAGCAATTGCTCGTGCTGAAAGAGCTGCACTAATTATATTTAATGAGCAAAAAACACAAGTAAGGACTTTGCACTGTGACACGTTCTTAGCCAATAATTACCAGAAATATGTTTTAATAGGAGACTTTTAACAAGTAGTCTTCAGCTTAAATTTGTTAATCACTAATAACCTCCTAAAAATTACTTTCTTCAGTTTTTTTTTCTTCAGCTTTCTCTCTTTTTTTTTTTAGTGGAAAAAGTTGCATTATTTCCTGGCCACGTGAAGCAAGGTCCATGTTGAATTCGCATTCAAAAATGTTTTTGTTTGTTTTTGTCTTATTTTTTCAGAGGAGTGTTCAAATCTGTCCAGTCATGATTTGCTGACAGACTTGAAGCTCAAGCTGGTCAGAAATGGGTGTGGTTTAATCTTCATTGCTATTTTAGAATATGAAATTTGGATCTCATTAGCTGCTCTAATGGGCTGATTCCTTGCTGTACAATTTATTTCAATGCATTATTCAATTCTAAAAAAAAAATTATTATGTGTGACTCTCACTATAAATAATGAATCATACCTTAAAAAAAAATTAATTTGAACTTGTGCTTAGAAGAATTGCATTAATTGAGCCCCAGCTAGGGGTGTCCATCAGTGCCTGGTGCCTGTTGAGCTGCAGCTTTGCCCAGCAGTTCTCTCCATGGAATTTTTGGGACACTTGGAAGCAATTTTGGCTCTTCCAGAGACATTTTTAAGCTCCAGCTCTGTGAAGGGGACTCTTGCATGAAGGGTTTTAAAACCCAACTGAATTTTGACACAGCTTTTGCAGTGGTTCTTGTGTTTGTCTTTAACTTGGTGCCACAAAAAGCTGAACTTCTCTTTCTGGTGGCCAAACTCAGCGAGTCCCACTGGCTGGAAGTGAAATGTGCTGGTAAAATTCTGTGTTTTGTAGTTTCATGTCTTTTGGTTTAAGGCCACATCCAGAAAAATGCAAGAAGTTGTAAGAACTTTGGGGGCAAAAAACCCAAACATCATTATTATGGGAAAATATGATGTCATTTATATTAAAAGAGTTTGTGCAGCTAAATTAACATTTATCAACTGTTTTCCTGAGGTAAAAGATACTGCACTAAATGCCCTGTTCCTCAGTGGGGGCAGAAATTGGAATGTTTTTCTCAATCTGCTCAGGGGGATTATAAAATACAGGTGGCATTTAGTAGGTAGGCTGGAAAGTGAAAACTTTCCAGCTTTTGAAGCACATCAAAGCTGTGCCTTTCCTGCTGCATTTCACTTTCCCTCTCTAGATGGTTCTGGGCCCTTCCTCTCGCTTCCAATTTTTTTTGCTCTGTCTGCAAATCTTACATGCTCCTCTTCCCTCGGTTTTTCCAGAGTTTTTGCTACTCTGTGCTCTCATCTTCAGCATGTTTAAATTTGAAAAGAAAGTTTGAAGGTACCAGGAAGCATCCAGGTCTCAAAGCTGTCGTGTTCTGACAGCAGATTTTTGTCAAGTAGGAAATGATGCTGAGTTTGATAAAGCCTTTGATAAACCCCTAAAGTCAGGGCTGCAAACTGGGAGGGAAAACTTGCATCCTCACTTTTCTGCTACTCTGAATGGTGGATTTTGTGAAATCTTGGAGCTGTAAAGCAATCCTAGAACAGTGGGGAGCACTGACCCTATGAGAGTTCAAGCCACCACTTTTGAAAAGATATTGATAGAAATACATTGATGATGATTTAGAAAATATACTGGTGTGCCATGGATCCACCCAGGTGGTTGAGGTGCTTCCCCTGCAGTTCTGGGAACAGCCTGGACGTGGATTTCCCTTCAGGCCTCTCAGTTGCTCTGTGGCTCACCCCAAGTGGTTTCCCATGGGCTTGGGTAGAGTTAAATCATGGAACAATGAAGTTTTTATCCTGCTTGCTCTGCTCCCCAGCATCCTCCATCCCTCCAGCCACGTTGCAGGGTGATTTTCTCAAAGCCTGATGTTGTTCTGTGAAGGATGCAGCGCAGTGGCTGAACCTTGGTCACGATGGGAAGTCCAAGATAAATGTCTCATGAGATTGCACACAGATGATCTTACCCTGAGGAAGTGACAGTTAAACCAGGGTAAAGTCTCTGATGAACTTTTTCTATCCTTTCTTTTTCTGTTTTTGAGATGAGAGAAAGATGTGAAGCTCAAATGTGATTTTTCCCTTTTGCCTTTTCACTCTTGGTTTAGATGGCACCTCATTAAAACCTTGTCTGCCGTTTCAAATCTTACACAGAGCAGATTTATCAGAGAATTTCTGTCAAGTGAATCCTTTCTTAATCCTAATGCCACAGAGTTCATAGCACTCAAATATAATGATGTCTTTTATGAAAGTAAATTATTGGGAGGAAGTCAGAATGATAATAGCCAGATTAATGTTAGATGTCTGAATAACTATTGCTTAATAAAATCTAAATGCCAATTGTCTTGGCTTCAAAGTTTAAGCAGATGAACATGTAGGCACAGGAATTGGGTTATTAAGTTTCTGCCCAATTAAAAGGCAGAAATTTGTTGGGAAACTGTGTTGGAATATGCTTTGGCTGGCCTGTGTGGACACGAAAGGATTGCATGTAAAAATGCTGGATTTTTGTGATGGTCCATCTTTGCACTGGGGGAATTAAAGACTCTCCCAGAGATGGAGAGTGGAAGGGATGGGGGGAGGATGTCCTTGGCTGAGTGGGAGATGGAATTAGGCTGAAGTTGGCTGGGAAGGGATTTAACTGAGAAAGAAAAGTGTTCCTGGTGGAATGCAGAGCTCGAGGTCAGTGCACTGCTGCTTTGGTGATCTCAGCTGTGGCGTCTCAGGGCAAGGAATTTCACTGCCTGGGGAAGAAAATCCCCTGTTCCTCAGAGTAGATATTGCAGGGTGAAGCAAATAGAAATGCAAAGGCTTGGGAAGGCAAAGGTGAAATTGAGCTTTGCTGAGCAGCAGCAGCTTCACTTCCTGTCCTGGCTGGGCTGCTTCTTGTGGCAGGAGTTCATTGAGGCTCCCGTGTCTTGTCTGAGCTGGAATCCCGGCCTGGCTGCGGGGTGGGTGCAGAAAATGACAATTTCAGTGGCTTTGTGATCTCGTGGTGTCAGTCCCAGAGGTTCTTCTCTGAGTTTGGGGTGGCACTGTGGCGTCTGTGGTGATGGAGGAGGGAGCAGGGATCTGTGCTGTCACGTGCTGGCCTTTCCTGTTCCCCTCCTATTCCTGAACAGACAGGACAGAGAGGAGGCACTGAAACCCTCTGAGCAGCTCTGCTCCCTGTGAAGGGAAAGAGTTGGGAATTAATTTCTGTGTTCTTCAGGGAGGGAGGACCAGACATTTCCCCTCCTGGGTAGTACTTCTGCACTAAAATGAGACATTTAAGAAGTGTGCTTATGCATTTTTAAGGTCCCTTGAGTGAATTACATCAAACCAGTCTTGCAAATTCTTGGATATAAACAATTTTAAGCTGTTTTAATAGTATGATTTTAAAATGGACTTGAAAATGGTTTTAAATGAGCTGCACTGCAATTGCTGAATTTAGAAATGTCCTCCTTGACTTGGCTTCTAAAATCTAGTTGCTGAGGGTTCACTTTTACCTTAGTTCTTTTACCTTACCTTGGCACTAGGACTGGAACTGGATGATTTTTAGTCTCATCCAACCCAAACTCCATTTCTCCCTTACTTCTGTGTGCTGAATCTAATGTATGATGAATGATGCACCCAGTTCTCATCTGGACTTGTTAAATGAAATGTTACATTTACAGAGCCTCTTTCTAAAGGATCCCCAAGTCTTTTTCCAGTGCTTAGTGTTGAGTTACAAATTATCTCTGTAATTCTTTTATCCACCATCACTCTGTGTTGGCTTCTCAGGTGGAAGATGCTGACTGATGCTCAGGTAACCTGATATTTGAGGGATGAAGGGGACTCTGGCAGCTCAGACTCCAAAGCAGGATGTAATTACTTGCACCATCACTTGACTGAGACGCTGAATTAAGGCTGTGCTCCCACAGAAACTGCTGTGGAATTTCTCCCAGCTAACGGTGGTGAAGGATTTGTGCTGCTTTGTCTGGGGAGCAGCACAAGTCCAGGCACATCTGCTTGCTGGGGATTTCTGGGTGCTCCAGAGCTGAGTGGGAAGGAGAAGTGCCTGCAGCAAACTGCTGGCTCTGCCCTCCCTGGGAGTTCTTGTCAAACATTAACCAGACCTAGGTTAACTCACTTTTTTATTATTTTTATTTAAAGCTCTCCCACCCTCAGTATGTACAAAGGTGTTCCCAGGCAGCTTTTGGGGCACTTTGTTCTCCCTGTTGTGTGTGCAGTAGGAATTCCTGAAGTGAAGGATGGGATAGAAGCATTTGTATTTGTATTATTGGAATGAGAAACATTTATGATTTGGTTAGTGGTGAATGTGATTTCTATTTGTATCATATTACCAGTACAATTGTATTTGAATTGTATTCCCAAGAGCTCAAATGAAACCTTGGAAAGAAGGAGATGGAGCTGTGGAAAAGTTCATTCTCATCAAAAATAGCTGAGCAAGATGATGGCTCAGGGTTTCCTGTGTCACCTGTGCAGCCTCACCTGTGATACCGAGTTACGGGATGGAATTTTGGGATGCTGGTGCTGTCACAACCTTTCCCATGTGCACCAGGAGCCATCCCAAACCCAATCCCCCTCCCATGGCATGGGGCCTTTGTGTCAGAAGGTGAGGGACAGAAACAGAAAGCTTCATGCTTTTGAGAAGTTGTTTTTTTCTCTCTCTGGACATGTACAAAAACTATTTGAATTCTGTGTAAACTCTTGTTTTCAGTTGTGTTCCTTATTTCAGTTTTAAGACTGAAGTTGACTCTACTGCTTCTGTATCTGTACCATCACAGGAGAATCATCCTGTTTGTGCTTTTTTTGGGCAAAGCTGTATTGTTTTAGTAGGAAATGTTATATTTTTTCCATGTTTTTCTTCTTCCCCATCACGTAGAACATGGAAGTTAAGATTTTATGTACCCTTCTATAAGTAGCTCTTGGTGACACCAGGGCACGTTCCTCTTTGTGTGTTGGTGTTTTTGTGTTAATTTTGTTGTTGCAGGGCATTTTTTTTTCAATGTCTCCCTTTTTAAACGGCTCCTCTAGGAGTGTGTTTGTATTAAAAGCTGACAGAGTAGCACATGAATTCAGGACAGGATTTGTTGTGATGCCCTACTTGATGCACAAGCTGAGATCCTGAAATCTCTGGTAAAAAGAATATTTGAAATAATCAACAGGCACTATTGGATGCAGCATTAAGGCAGCTTCAGGTATCTTTAAATACCTTCTGAAAACATCATTCCTTGTTACAGGCAGGCTCTCCAGCTCTTTTGCCCCTTCCTTTGAAGAGAAAAGTGTGGAATGGTGGGAGCTGGGTGTGCCCCCGCAGCTGGGTGTGCCCTGCACGGAGCTGGGATCCTGCACGTTCCCTCTCTGCCTGTTTATCCTTCGTGGCCAAATGTTGTCAAACAAAATTGGGGTTTCATCGCAGCCAATTAACCAATTAACTGTTTGATTCCTCTTGCTCACGAAACCAATTGGGACTGAAGAAGCCCTGGAGTGAAGTGAGGATGTCTGGAAGGAAGTGGAGGTGTTGTGAGAGGCTTTGAAGATGCTCTGCTGGGTGGGATCCCTTTGCATGGGCTGTGTGTGGAGGGATCCTTGGGCCAGCCTTGGCCTTTGATGGTTTTGCCTCACAGTGTCTGGGAAGATGAAGAGATGCTGCTGGTGCTGAGCTGGAGCGAGGACTTGGGTGTCTGATGTGGTTCAGGGGGTGAGAAGGGTTTGGCCAAGATCCTCTTTTCTTTTAACAGCTTTGCCAGGAACCTCAGGCAGTGTGGGCGTGCTGGTTGGGGTTTATCTTTAGTCTGGAGTTGTGGTCCAAAAGTCCCAGAGCTGGGATGAGGGAGTGGGAGGTGGGAAGCAGAAGGCAGCACCAACGCTGCCATTTCACACCACAGCTTACACATCCAAGGTGATGATCTCCCAAACCAAAGCCATGCCCTTGGTGGAGTGGGGATGAACAGAAATACCAAACGGGGTTTAGAAGGGGTTGGAAGGAGAAGTGAAATGAAAAAAAAGCTGTGTCTGGGCTGGGTGATGATGACATTGATGTGCTCAGTGTGCCTGGAGCAGCAGGGAATGGAGTTTCAGGAATACACACAGGGAGGCTGGGTCAGGAGTTTCTGTGAATTCCCTGCTGCATTTCCTGCTTGCTTTCAGCTCTTCCTGTTGAGCTGGAGCAGAGGTGTGAGACAGTGTTTGTTGTTTGGTTGTGCAGAGAGGTCTCAACACAGGGACTGTTCAAAGTACAGTGGGACACACTGCAGGAGTGACTCAAACCATGTAGAGTTCAAATTCCTAAAAATGGAAATACTCTGCTGTGCTTTAGGCTGTTTTCTGATGTAATTTTTTTTAAATTTTTGAACTTCTCTTTTCCCAGACGTGGAAACTAAGCTGACTCTGGCCCTTGCTGCAGGGGCATTGTTGTGGTTCTCTCAGCCTGGCTCTGCTCCTCCTTCACATTTTAGCTCAGGCCACCTGGGAAAGGGGAATTTTAGCAGGATCATCCTGGTACCATCAGGTACAGGCAACAGCTTCTTCATCTTCCACCTCCAGGCCTGTGCAGGGAGGGAGCAGAAGTGCTGTCCGTGTTCCCAGAGGATGGGATAGGAATGGTGGGAACAGCACATTTTAGTGGATATTAAGGGTTTGGTACAACTTGAAGTGATCTGAAAACCGAACTGCTGCAGTTAATGCTGCTCAGCAGACAGGCCTTGGTCACCTGCCTGTCAGAGAACCTCTGCTTGCTTTTCCTGGGCATGGGAGCATTTCCCTTCTGCAGGCTCGTGGCTGTGGAAGATGTGGCTTTGAGTGGGAAGTTATCTGAAGTACAGAGCGAAGGAAGCCCCACGAACTTCCTCTATTTACACATTAAATGCTGATTTTAATGGCCCTGTATACATTATAGGCACTTAAAATAGCTCTGAGTGGAGATTGGATGATGAGATACCAACAAGTCTAACTTGTATCACAGTCAAACTATTTGCTCTAATAAAAAATGTAAAAGAGTTGAAAAAACCTAAACTAAATCCCCATACAGTCAGGGTGACTCCCATGAGGGTGTTTATCATTCACTGTATTACAAAAGGCTGGAGAGGAGTGGTTAAAAGTGTCATTAACTGGTGTCTTTCTGATGACTAATTTTGCACTGACCTGGGCAGGCACAGCCTGGGTTTGCACCAGCTCAGATCTCAAGTGAATCTTTGCTGTTATGTTCCTTTTATGTGATAGTGTTCGTACAAATAATGTTTTTTCTTCATCTCTAAGAATAATAGGAAATGTTGATGCAATTTTAAAAGATGCTGCTTGTCTCTGTAAAAGATAGTGAAAGTCTTTGTAAATATTTAACCCTCTATTTGGAAAGCAGAGATGTAAAATCTTTTTTAAGCTTATAATATTCTGGATATATAGCTGTATGTAATTCCTGATTTTAGTGTTTTGGTGGGAATGAACCACCCAGAGCATTCCTATTCCCTGCCACAAAATTTGCCTTTAACAGTAAATGCCATGGACTCAGACTGTTCCACTTGGCTTTAACTGATTAGTGTCTATAATTAAATCTGATATTTATCTGTTGAAATCCTACATATGTAACTAATTGGGCTGCAGTCTCAAGAATGAGCTTTTTAAGCCTCAGAGTTCTAAAACAAGTTTGTCATCAGTGCCAGAGTGATGCCAGGAGTTTGCTAGCCACATTCCAGAGCACAGGTCCCTCTCTCAGCCTTGATGGCCACCTGTGGTTACAGGAGAACTGGAGAAAAAATTGATTTTTCACATAAAATGTAAATTGTATCCATGGGTTGGGTATCAGCGCAGAGTTGGGTTATGGCAGTGCTTGTACCTCGTTTGCAAGGCAGGGAAATCAAACAAATCTGGTGCCTTAGAAAGCATCAGAAATCTCAATTTACACCCTGGGTTTAGTCTGCTTGGGGCAGCCTCTGAGATTTCACTGCTTTCAGAGCAATAGACACCGTGGAGCCAGATGGGGAAGAATGTAAGAGGCTAAAATGTTACTGAGGTGAAAATGTTTTAAAAACAGAGTGGTGGGTTGAAGTTTTCTTGTTGAGACTGCAATAAGTGGGTTTGCACAGCTTTCAGAGTCATGCTCTAGCAAGTCATTTATTATTTTTAATAATCAGACAGCTGTCTAAAGACATGAAATAATGATTTTCTAAGCCAACATTTTCATTTTAGACTGCAAATGATGTGGTGGAACATCAGTTTCTTTCCTTGATGCACCAACTGTACTTTGTGCAGATAGTAAAGAACGTTTCTAAATCTCTTGATGCAGAGTTTAACACATATTGTGGCTGTCCCTGGATCCCTGGAAATGTCCAAGGCCAGGCTGGATGGATTTGGAGCAGCCTGGGACATTGGGAAGTGTCCCTGCCATGGCAGGGGTGGCACTGGATGGGCTTTGAGGCCCCTCCCAACTCAAACCATTCTGGGGTTTGATGTTAAAGGAGTTAAAGTTTTACTTTATTTATCATCTCATTTTTTTACTTCTTTATGTCTCCATGCTGTGTCAAGCTCAGAGGGAATCTTTCCCAACTTTTGTGTGTGTTTTGCAAGAATTTGGTGCATTTCTGTTAATACAAGCAGCAAGACCAAACTGCAAAGGGAAGTTTGTTAAGAAGGGGGTTGGCAGGTTTTTAATCTGCATTTTTGCAGTAGGAGGATATGGTCCAAGGCAAAAGGTGCATTATTGCCAGAACTTCCCTGAAATTACTGCTTTGACTTGAAATGCCTTTTGGGAATCAGGGAGGGAGAGAGACCTGGAAACCACATCAAAGCTTGAGGTTAGAATATGTTGGAGAATGGGTGCCAAAAAAAGGTATGTCAGCACCAAAAATAGCCCTAATCTACAGGAGAAGTGAGCACTGAATGGGTGGGGGGATGGCAGAACATCTGGGGGATGTGGGGGAGAAAAGGTATTTTAGAAATGAATGGGAGATGTTTGGCGTGGGCTGGAGCCGAGATGATTTGAGCTGCTGAAGTGGTTTGAAATAGTTACTTGCCTCAGGACTTGGTGGATTTTTTTTTTTTCAATTTATTTTTTTTTATTGCTGCATAAAGTTTCCCTGTGAGAAGGCAGCTGTGGGTTGGGGGTTACAGCCCTTTGGAGGGGGCAGACATTGGACAGTTTTGAGGAATTGTGGCGCTCAGAGTGTTCTTATCAGAGATCATTTCATGGCCAAAAAGGGCCAGAGGCTGCTTGGGGACACTGAAATCCCTCTTTTGGGCACTCTCATCCCTCCCCTGGGCCCTCACATCCCTCCTGCTTCCCTGTGTGATCAGGACTGATCTCTTTGCTCGTAGCAACATGAACCGTGAAGACCGGAATGTGCTGCGAATGAAAGAAAGGGAAAGGCGAAATCAAGAAATTCAGCAGGGTGACGAAGCCTTCCCACCCAACTCTCCTCTCTTTGCTGAACCTTACAAAGTGGTGAGTTCCTGCACCTCAGAGAAATAACAGAACAGCTTTTATAACAGAAATTATGTGCAAATTAATATTTTTATCTTTTCTTGTTAGATCGAAAGCTCTTATGGCAAGTAAGTGTTTAAGCAGGGCTTGAAAATGAAGCTGAACAGTCACAGCTCCACTGGCAGATTTATAATGCTTGGGGAGGGGAGGAACCTTTATAGGCACTGAGAAAAAGGAAAATAAAACCATCAACATTTTTTCCTTCCTTTGCCTTCTATACAGTGACTCAAAACAATGAAAGTGTCCTTTCTGTGATGCCAAATTGCCATTTTTGGGATGCTTTAGCCAGTTGCTAAACTTTCTAACCTTTCATCAACATAATCCAGACGTGGATAAATTCAGGAAGAGAATATCTAAACAGGAAGTTAATGTTAAATGCTGGGATGTTTGATATGACACAGTTATCAGCTCTAACTAGTGCTCCAGTAGTTTGGATCTGATGCTTTAGTTTGTTTTGAAGGAGTTGGTTCTGTTTATGGTCTTGCACAGCTTTCAGCCTGTGCTGGCTTTCTTTCCAGGACTGGAAAAAATAACCTAATTCTGGAATAACTTATAAAATATTATTTAATATGTTAATTACGTAGTCCAAAACTCACTTTGAAATTGAACCCTTCCCTTGTTGCAATTTCAGCTGGTTTGCAAGAAGTAAAACATGACTGAAAACTGACTTCCTGCAGGAGGAAGGTTGAGAAATACCTGGCTGATTTTTTTATTCCTGTCCTCCCATCACTTTCTTGGGCTTGATAACCAAATTCCACATGTATGAAGTTAACTGGAGCTGCTTGGGATGCATGGGGAATGATCCAGAATCCCAGATTTGGAAAACAAAATGGTTATAGAAGAAAGAACCCTTTTAACTGTGTGCAGTGAACATTGTGCCAATATAAATACCAATTAAAAATGACTTAGGGGGTGAGGTTAAGTTGATTTTATTTTACTGCTAATTAAAACCTCTTAGGACTGATGCATTCTGCATTAGAGAAATTACAGTCTGTAAGGTGACAGGAGGCATCTGCAACTTTGGAACTTGCATCCAGCTCAGCAATGCATTATTTATTTATTGCTGGTTCAGCTTTTCTGCTGAATTTTTAGTATGTTTTAGGGAGTTAAGTATGTATTGTTACACATTTTTAGTATGTTTTAGGGGATTTAATATTATTACATATTATTATTTTTGCATATGTTTACATATGTAATTGTTACATATGTTTACATATTATTACATACAATACATATTATATGTATTATTGCATGTTTTTTGTATGTTTTAGGGAGTTAAGTATGTATTGTTACATATTTTTAGTATGTTTTAGGAGGTTACATATTATTATAAATATTATTATCATATTATTATTACATGTTTACATATGTAATTATTAAATATGTTTACATAT
>VXBI01014470.1:179847-208784 GCA_013397375.1 Toxostoma redivivum
GTTGAATTGTAGTTTTGCTTTGCCATTGCAGAGCACATAAGTAAAATGTGTGTCTAGAACAAGAAATTGAAAATATTTGACTTGATTTATTTTTCTGGGGCCATCAGTTGTCCTCATTCTGAAATGAGGTCAGGAAGGTCCTATTTTAAAAAGGCACTGGAGCCTGGAAGGGAGTTTCAGGGGCTCAGCAGCCTCTGTGTATTTGTTAAAACAATGGTTCAGGATCTCAATAATGTTCATAATCTGCTGTGTCTTGGGAGTCAGAATTGGAGTTTCTGAGCTGGGAATACTGAGGGTGATACAGGATTTGCAAGGATTCATCTTTCCTGGCTGGTTTGATAGGATCCTGGGAAGGAATTATCCCCTGGCAGGGTGGGCAGGGCTGGCACAGGTGCCCAGAGCAGCTGGGGCTGCCCCTGGATCCCTGGAAATGTCCAAGGCCAGGCTGGACATTGGGACAGTGGGAGGTGTCCCTGCCATGGCAGGAGATGAGTTTTGAGCTCCCTTCCATCCCAAACCATGCTGTGAATCTCTCAAACCATTTTATTGCTTTTTCTGCCAGATGTGGCAGTTCCAGGCT
Organism: Toxostoma redivivum; assembly: GCA_013397375.1. NCBI lineage: Eukaryota > Metazoa > Chordata > Aves > Passeriformes > Mimidae > Toxostoma > Toxostoma redivivum. Next base: position 180,428 of record VXBI01014470.1, read on the forward strand.
GGAATTCTGTGCTGCCCACCCAGGCTGGGTTTACAGGGACCCACGTGGAGCCTTTGGGGCAGAGTATGCAGAGCTGATCACAAATGAAACCTCACCTTGTCCCTAAGGCTCAGAAATGGTTTTTTTTTTTATGAGATGTTTTCCCTGTTCCCATTGCTGTGTGTGCCTGGAGAAGGAAAATGAGGAGAAAAGAGTTGGAAGGAAAACACTTCAAACAGCAGCAAAGCCTGTGTGTGTATAAAGAGCATAAACAAACATCCTGAACAGTTCCTCTCCAGCCTAAACAGAGAGGAGGAGGGGATTTAGGGAAGTCATACAGGGATTTGGGAGCTTCAGCCTTGATGTGCCCTTGGGAAGGAAGTGGGTGAGGAAGAGGAGTGTGAAGGTCTCACCTGGGCTGTCCCAGGGCCCAGAGAAAAAAATCCCTTTTTTTGCTTGTTGTTATTTTTTCCCCTTTTCCAGAGACTAAGTGTCATCCCTTAGGTAGAAAGAACATCTTCCTTACAGCCTGGATTTTGGTACCTTAAAATTCCCACTGAAAATAAAACCCACTTGTGGTCTTTTATTCCCCCAGGAGTCTCAGCAGTCCAGTTTTGGCACTGGAGAACAGAGTGAGTACATGAAACTTCCTGGAATGTGTTGAATGTTTTTGTTGTCATTCAGTGTTCTCAGAAGCTCCTAAGATGTCAGGGTTTTTAGGAAATGAGGTTTTCCAGTCTGGTCACAGGATGGAGTCTGGCTTCAAATTTTCTCTGCTTTCTCAGGTTTTAAGCTGTTAAAACAGTTACTCGATTTTCTTTTAGCATTTCTTGTTCAATCTTGAAAGTTATCACTGAGTGGAAGCTGGTGTGTTTGAGGAAAAATATATTTTAATTGATCCAGTTCTTTACAAAATGCCTCTATGGTTGATTGATTTGAAAATAACTGAGTACTAAACCAAAACACCTTAAAAATCCCAACTCCCTGCTTGGGGACATATTAGAAACCAAAAGAGTGTTTTTATTTCAGTAGAAAAAGCACATGGCAGTTTCACCAATTGTTTTTACTTTGACATTTTAAAGTCAAGAGGGAGAACTGGTCAAGAACTTATATCACATGCTGTTATCCTTGAGTTTCTTGCACTTTTTTTGGAAAAAAAATTTCTTTTAACTGTCATTATCTTGAGTGTTACTGAAATGAACACAAAACTCTGGTAAATACCAGGTGTAAAATTGAATTAAATTTATACTGTTACCTTCCAAAAGTCCTTCCACTCCCTCTTGAAGTGATTAAACAGCTTAAATAGTAAAAGAAGAATGGTTTATTCTTAGATATTCACAAGCAGCTTAATCTGAACATCTGATACAGTGGGGAATTAAGGAAACAAATTCAAGCTTAATTCCATAATGCTAAACCATAGGCTCACGTTATAGGAGCAGCTGATCTTTAGGTGTGGAAAAGAAGAGCCAAGGTTAATTAAACACAGAGCCAGCTTCCTGGGCCTGCTTGCATTTTCTGGAGAGCTTTTAACAGCCTCAGTCCTTGTTTTTGTTGAGCTGCACTCAGTTTTTCAGCAGAATTGAAGAAAAGGGAAGGGAGGAACCCCAAATCAAGCAGCAGATTTTCTCAGGGGGTGTTTCTGCTGTCAGAATGAGTTGTGAGCTGGATTTTGGGATGTGGAGGTTCTGTTCCATCAGGAGCTGTGTGGGGATGCTGGAGCAGTCATGGATCTGTATCCCATACCCTGCATGGAAAAGGCAGGAGTTTCACCTGGGTAGGAGCAGAACAGTTTTCCACACCATTAATAAATTGTGTATTGTTTACACAGCAATGATTTAAATGGTTTTCTCTATTTTTTTGGTTCAATTATTTGCTGCATTTGGTGTTTTGGCCCTGGGGGAGGTTGTGCCTGGTGTCTCCTGGGTGCTGCTCCCTCCTGTCCCCTCTCATGGCCTTGCTTTATCCATCACTGCATCCTTGTGGCAGCTTTGGGGTGAATTCTGCTGCTGTGCCTGAGTTTTCAGCTGTGCTTTTCTTCTTTTCTTCTCCTAGAACGATACAATCCCTCATCCAAAACATCCAATGGTCATCAATCCAAATCGTAAGTGGCTGCTGAGAAAACATTCCACAAACAATAATTGTATTTTAAGAGATTTGGGAAATAATGTTTAGTAGAGTGTGAGTGGCTGGTAGGAAAAGGAGATCATATCCCAAATAAACCAAATATTGCTCACTGAAGTCAATAAAAAATACTCAAAATACTCCAAGCTGCCCTTCTGCTCCTTTGTTTCCTGGTAGCTGCCAGGAGAGGAGCAGGAATTTGGACCTTGGAAATCAGAAAGGGCATCAGAAAGTGTGGGATGGGAGCTGCCTTGCAGAGCTGGCAGCTGGAGGTTGCACAAATTCAGGATGAGGAAAGGTTTGGGATTGGAGGAGACAGAAAACTGGGTCTGGGATTTTTGTGAGGTTTGTTCTGCTCAGCCTTTAAGTCCCTGACAAACATTTTGCACACAGACCCAGCAGCACAGGAAAACTCAGAGGCAACTGGAATGTTCTTCATGGCTGGAGTCCAACTTTTTCAGACTTAAAAATCAATGATAGGCAGTTAAAGGATGATTTCCAAATAAATATGCCCATAAAAATAAATAATTATCAGCTGATTGTGTGTTAATGAAAGCTGTGGACTCTGCAGGCTGACTCTGGGTTAGAAACACTCCTCAGTTAACTTTTGTTGGGATGCACTCACAGGATGCAGCCTGGTGCTTCTGCCACAGAACTGGCAAGATGGAAAAGCACCTGACCTGTGGGAAAGAAAGAAAACAAAAATCCCCTTCAATTGATCCAAACCTACAGTCCCAATTCAGGAAGGTGCTGGGAGGGAACTGGGGAGATGGGAGAACCCCTGAGAGCAAGAGGCAGCATTGGGCACCTGCTGAGCTGGGATGCAGAAGGAAGTTTAAATGATGTTTACTGTGACAATAAAATTTTAAATATTTAATTTTTTAAAATTATTATCATCTGTTAAAACCCTTGAAAAGGAGATAAATGCATCATTTGTAAAATGATAGCAATGAGCAGGAGTGAGCTCCTAGAAGTTGATATTCTGTTCAGGTCATCAGTAGAGCAGCTCACTGTGAAACTCAGGAGAGTCAGGCTTTTAATTCTTCCTCATTTTCTCTCCACAGATGTGAATCGAACCAGACAGAGTAAGATGTTTTATTTTTCTAATCAAATGTTTCCAGTAATCACAAAGGCCCTGCTGTGTGTTTTCATTGTGCTCATGTGTTCTCTGTGTGTGTGTGACTACCAGAAGTAATTATGGCTTTGAATAATAGTAATTAATGATGGCTTAGGACAGTAGCACTGTGCCACGAGGCAGGAAGCAGCCACTGGGGTTGGCTTTCTTTCCTCCATTTCAAACACAATCCTTGGCCATTGTGTGTAAAGAAGTTGAACATACACAAGTTACCTCCTCCCACAGCAGTAAATTGTGTCAGATTTCCTTTCTAAATTTAACAGAATGGACTCAGGAGCCAAAGTACCTGAATCCTCATTCTTCTCTGAAGAATGACTCAACTCACCATTCTTAACCATGAAATGTGTGAGTGGTGTCTGGTGTCTCACCCACGCAGGCTCTGCAGGATAAACAGTGCCATGTTGAAATCTAGCAGAATGCTTTGGCAGTAATTAAAGTGCTTGGAAAAACTTATCTCACTTTCTCCCTTTTCCCTTAGTATGTTGAAAGATGACTTAAAACTTAGCAGTAGTGAAGACAGCGATGGAGAGCAGGTATGTTCCTTGAAGGGGTTCCCAAAAAACCACTGCACTCATCCATGGGCAGCCCTGGGCAGGGATCAGTGGCCCAGCAGCACATCTGTGAGACTAAAATCTCATGGGATGTTTTTAGACAAACCTCAGATATTCCTTCATGTAATCTTGGGGAAAATTTTGTGCAAACAAATGGAAATGTTGTGTTTTGTGCAAACAGTTTGCTTTTACCTACAAATTCTTATGAACTGATTTCACATGGGCCTTCTCTGACAATAGTGCACTTTTAAAACTTGTATAATGGCTCCTGAATTAAAGATTAACCCCTTTGTGTTCTGCCATCCCAGCTACAGAGCTCATGGTGTGAACATCTGTGTGCACTGGTGCCCTGGGATGTTTGGGGTGACAAGGGCTTGGGGTACAGCTGCACCTTTATATTTATCTTTTTATATCTCTTTTTTACTCTTTTCAGGATTAACTTTGTGCAGCTTCTGCCAGACTGGCACTTAACATGCTAAATTCAAATAAAATGTGTGTCTGTGCTGCCCAGTAACCCCCCCCTGCTCTGGGGTTTCTTTTACTCCTGTTCCCAGTTCTGGTACTTGATTTTCTTCAAGTGGAAAACTTGGAGTTGGTGAACTCTCCTCACCCTGGGCATCTCTGGAACATCATTGTGAAATGCTGAATCATCTGATTCAAAAAGGTGGAAACAGGATATTAATTAGTGGTAGAAATGGGAACTCTCACAACTGGAGTCAGAACATAGAGAATTGTGCTGAAAACTTGGAGAAAATAACTCTGCTTCTCTTTCTGTATAAGGAAAATGCAGATAAACTACTGCAAATAATGAAATTTTTAAAAAATTAAAGGCTCTAAACGAATGTTTTGCAACTTAATTGTATATACAAGCCTAAAATAGCTTCTAGAAGCTTCATGCTGTTTTTTTTTAATTGCAGGACTGCGATAAGACAGTGCCAAGGAGCACACCTGGAAGGTGAGAATTCCTGGGGGATTGCAGCATAGGCAGCACATGGGGATGTTCAGCCCAGTCAGCACTCCTGCCTTGGTCTGGTTTCCAAAATTCATCTTTGTCCTTTGACTTGTGATTGGAATGTAATCAGTGATGAAATAGTAATAAATATAATATTAAATATTTCCTGCAGATGAGACTGACCACTTTGGGAAGGGGCAGCACCCAAAGGCAGTTTGTCTCCAGGCTGAGCTGTGTTCACTTAAACTGAATTTTCTGCGAATGTCGATTAAAATGTTCCATTTTGTTCCTTCTAATGAAAGGATTGGAAGGCTGTGCTTGTGCCTGGGTAATGCTTGCTTTCCCTGCTTTTTGTTGCAGTAATTCTGAGCCTTCCCAGCACAACAGTGAAGGAGCAGATAACTCCAGGGATGACTCGAGCAGCCACAGCGGCTCCGAGAGCAGCTCGGGCTCCGACTCGGAGAGCGAGAGCAGCTCCAGTGACAGCGAGGCCAACGAGCCCTCCCAGAGTGCATCCCCCGAGGTAGGGCTGCCAGGGGGCTGCCTGCAGCAGCTTGCCTCTAATCCTCACTTTTCACAGCATAAAAGTTCCATGGATTCTCACATTTTTAAAGAGAAAGCAGACCGAGCGGCTCGGGCTCAGTTCCTGTGGTGGATGGGACACTTCTCTAGATAAGCCCACATTTAATGTTTGATTTGAGGTGGTTTTTACCACCAGTTGTCTGTTGGAGAGCAGAGTTAGATATGGTATCAGAGCCCTAAAAAGCCATGGCATCAAGTATTGCCTGTTGGTAGCAGACAGTGGGAAAATCTGTGTTTTTTGGGCCTGTATTTCATTTATTTATCTCAGGTTTTGTGTGTACCTCGTGCTTTGGTGTGCAGCATCATACAGCTGCCACGTGGAAGAAATGTGAAATATTTTATCTGACTCTGTTTTTCACTTTGTTTTTAGCCAGAGCCACCCCCCACAAACAAGTGGCAGCTGGATAACTGGTTGAACAAAGTAAATTCCCATAAAGTGTCACCAGCTTCTTCCGTGGACAGCAATATCCCTTCTTCCCAAGGCTACAAGAAAGAGGGACGGGATCAGGGTACAGGGAGTGGGTACACTGATCAAGGTGGATCCAAGGACTCCATTTCTTCTACACCAGGGAGAGATTCCAAACCCACCCAGAAGGGCTCAGAGAGCAGTCGTGGGAGGCAGAAATCACCTGCCCAGAGCGACAGCTCGACTCAGAGGAGGACTGTAGGGAAAAAACAGCCCAAGAAAGCAGAAAAGACATCTGTGGAAGAGCCCAGAGGAGGTCTTAAAATAGAAAGTGAAACCCCAGTAGACATGGCAACAAATATCCCTTCAAACAGGCACAAGGCAGCCACCAAAGGCTCCAGGAAACCCAATATAAAGAAGGAGCCCAAGTCTTCCCCTCGACCTACAACAGAGAAAAAGAAATACAAGGCTTCGAGCAAATCTGCCCAGAAATCCAGGGAATTCATCGAAACAGATACCTCATCCTCTGATTCAGATGAAAATGAGAGTCTGCCTCCTTCCTCACAAACACCCAAATACTCTGAGAGCAATAGGACTCCTGTTAAATCTTCCATGGAGGAGGATGACAGCTTTTTTCGGCAAAGAATGTTCTCTCCTATGGAAGAGAAAGAGCTTCTGTCCCCACTGAGTGATCCTGATGAAAGGTACCCACTCATTGTGAAGATTGACCTGAGCCTCTTATCCAGGATACCAGGGAAGCCTTACAAGGATGCTGATGCTGCCAAGGTGGAGAAGAAGAGTGCTCCAGAAAAACACACCCGGGAATCCCAGAAACAGCCCTCGGACAAGAGCTCCACCAAAGGCAAAAGGAAACACAAACAGGTGAGGACTCGAGGCACATTCCCCTGTTCTCTCAGCCCCCAGAATCCAGGTGACACCTCAGGGAGGGACTGAGCTGTGCAGGAGGGGCTTTGCTGCCTCGTGTAGAACTCCTGGATCATCCCTGTGGGGTTGTAGGAGTGTCAGCCCTGGAGCCAGAGCTCGGGGAGGTCACAGATCCTGGCACTCTGAGCTCTGCATCCTCTCCTGCCTCCCTGGAGCCAGCCCCTGGTGCTGCAGGCACCTGATCCAATGGGAAATCCACCTGGGGAAAAAACCCCAAAAATCAGTTTTTAGCTGGATCAGTTCCCTGAGCCATGGAATTGCCCATTGCCAGGATAAGGGATGGGGCAGGATAGTGCCTGGGGCATGGCAGCAGCAGCAAACATCTCAGGTGCTGCGTTACTGGGAGCAGGGGGATCTCTCCATAATAATACTGAATCTTTTCCTAAAGTATTTCATCTTTCCAGCCAGAAGTAAAAGGCAGGAATGGCTGGGGGCAGTAAAATGGGCAGAAGTCAGTAAGGGAAGTGAATAGAAGGGATACTGTTGGAGAGGGGAATGTGAGAAGTCAATGCTGGTGTAATTTTAAACTGCTTTTTGAAAGCTCAGCACGGGGACACTCTGTACAAAGGGCAAACCTGGGGCTGTCAGATGGGCTCAGGGATCCAGGAGTCTGGTTTCCAGGAGTGCAGGGCTGTGAGGCCCTGGAGCAGGGATTCAAAAATCCCTGTCCTGCTCTGGATGTCACTCTGAACATTTCATTTTACCATCTCAGAGGGATCTGACAGGGGTTGGAGACTTCATCTGCAATCCCAGGATTCTGGGAGGTCATTCCCAGAGTCATTTGAGGAGATGGATCATTCCAGTTACACCAAATAAACTTGGTCACCTGCTGAAGTCAGTGTCGTGCAGGAGCCCTGAAATGTGACTGCAAACACATTTATCCTGTACTGTTCCTAATTAAGATTCCTCTTTCCTCTGGCTGAGAAATGAAGTGAGCAAATGAGCTGCTTTTGTAAAAAAGGGATTAAGTCTGAGCAGTGCAGTGAACAATTATTCTTTGCAGGTGTTCCTGTGTGACTCCTGGTGTTCTGGGAATGCACTCACGTGTTCCAGTGGGGCTGAATTCCCTGACTTCTCTCTTTGGCCAGTTTTGCCTTTAGCCACACATTTGGAAATACAATATTAAAGATCAGTGCTCTCACATCCAAACCACAAAGCTTTGGTGAGACCAGTTAAATTTAGGTTTTATCCCAGGAAACAGTGGTGAATAAATGTTGTGGAGCCTCAGATCACTCTGGAGAATGGAAACCTCAGGACTCCCTTTGCCTCCCCTGCAGTTTTAAGTTTGTGCTCCAAATCCAATGGCACCACTTGATTTTCTACATTTCCTGGGTTTCACAGTTCTCAGGTTGCAGCACCAGTAACAAAACCAAAACCTTTGGTGTTTTTTACCAGATGATTTATTCTGTGAGGCCCCATTTTCCCTCTTACTCACTGTATTGATCCCTCCTGTGACTTGAGGATTAAATTGATATAAATACCTAATCTTCAACATCTCTGAGCTGACTTTAATAGACCAATTAGATTTTTATCTTTTCCTGGCATTCATCAGACACCTCTTTAGACCCCCACAACATCAAATCTGTCTCCTGGTCTTGCCAAAGCCTTTGGAAGATTTTCCTGAGATTTCATGGTTATAATTTATCTGTGCTGAAATAAACAACGTGGCTGTTGCTGCTTTTGTCAGGTTGTAATTTGGTAGCCAGACTGGGATTTTCATTTTGTTCCAATATCAGGTGTGGTAAGGATGAGGTGCTGTGGGCCATGGCTTTGGGGTCTGTATTTAACTGCTGCTGAATGATGTCTCATTGCTGCCACTCTCAGTGATGGGTAAATGTGGATCTTTGCTGGATGTTTCTCTCATTTGCTTTGCTCAGAACGAGGATGAAAACAGAGCCAGTGAAAGCAAGAAAACGAAACTGGAAGAAAAAGCTCCCTCAGGACACAAGAATTCCAGCAGCAGGGAGTGAGTATCTCTGCTCTTCCCTGCACTGAGGTCAGGGTGGCCATGGAGGGAATTGTGCTCATCTTCCCCCTTCCATCCCCAAGTTTTCCTCAAATAATTGCTAAAATTTCATTTCTTCTTACTCTTCAAACAAATTTACTTCAGAGCTTCTACAAGCAATTGGTGGAAATGAATTTCCATCCCCAAAAACGCTGGCCAAGGACAATTGTGCTCCTTAACAAAGTGAGCTGACCCCTCCTGTGAAGGGAATATTTCCTTCCTGGTTTTCTCTGATACATAGTGAGGCTTGGGTTTGGTCTAGAAATCAAAATCTGTGGTTTTAAATTAACCCCATCTGGTAATTCTCTGTTTAGTAAGTTTTAAACTGAATAAACTCCTGAACTGGCTTTCTTTGGGAAGCTGATGGCATTGAGCTTTGGATCCATGGATTTAGCCTTCAATCTCCTTGATCTGTTAGCTCAAGAAAAGTGTGAGTGATACCAAAGCAAAGTAATTCAGAATTAGCAGACCATTATTTAATATGTTATTTCTGCATTCCACAAGCTTTTTGCAACACCTGTTATTCCTTTATTTGATTGATTTCCTGGTCAGTGTTAATCCACAGGAGAGATGAAGTTTTTTTCCACTGCATTTTGAAACTTCTGTTTCAGTTCAAGCAACTGAAAACTGGTATAATTGTGTCATGGAAAATATTCCTGTCCAGTAACTGCAGAATTACAAAGATGTGAGAAGCTGCAGCAGTTTGGATGCTACAACTGTTGTTTGCCCCTTCTGAATTAAACAGTGTCTTACTCTTTGTTAGAGAACAGCTGTAGAATGAATGGATACATTCCTAGCTTGATTTTTTTTACTTGATATTTGATATTTTTTTTCTGATTTTGCTTTTCTGCTTGGATTTTTCTGGGTTACTTGATTACCATTGCAGTTCTCTGCACTGGAAGGACATTTAATTAAATGCAACGATGATTTTCTAGAAATAATGTGTAGAAATAATAATAATAAGTGGGAAGGCAGGAATAGCTTCCCCCAGCAGGCAGGTGAGAGTGTCCTGAAAGGCTGTGCTGGGGCAGTTTCCCATTCCCTGGGTTCCAGGGGTTTATCTGGAGCATCTTTCCCTGGAGCTGTTGGCTGGCTGCTGTGCACAGACAGCCTGGCGCTGGCATTGGCTCCCACTGCTGAAATTGGGAGGGTTTGGGTTGCTTTTTGTGCAGAGCTGGTGCAGGGGTGTGGTTTTATGGTTAGAACTTGTCTGGTTTTGCCTGTGTTTTCAGGTCAGAACAAATAAAATGGTGAAAACAAGTTCGATCTGGCTTTGGAGAAACTGCTCACTGAGAGGATTATTCTGCTTTTCTCCAAAGCTGGGTCTGACAGTAAAAGTCTTGGGGGAGTAAAAGATTTTTAGTTTAAGATTTAAAAATCAGACTTTTGTGTGTTGTGTTCTTGGGGTTGTTTTTGTTGGTTTTGGTTTTGTTTGTTAAGGCAAGAAACCCAAACCCTGAATTTGTTCCTCTTTTCCAGGTCTTCAAAGCCAAGTGCTGTTAAAGAGAAGGATTTGCTGCCCTCCCCTGCTGCCCCAGCCCTGCAGAAGGATTCCAAGCAGGAACATGGCTCCAGGAAGAGAACAGTCAGTCAGTCCTCATCCCTAAAATCCAGCAGCAACCCAGGCAAGGAGAGCAGCAGTGGCAGCAAGAGCAGCTCCTCTTCCAAGCAGAAGAAGACAGAGGGGAAGGGATCCAGCAGTGCCAAGGAAGCCAAGGTAAAGGGCAGGTTCTGCCCCTGCCTCTTGGATTTTTTTTTTAGTTTGATCTAAACAACCATTTCCAGTTGAATTTAAAACATCCTTAGTTGGAGATGTGCATTCCTGCCATGGAGCTCAAGTGCCTTGGAAGGCCATAAATGAGAACTTGGAGAGATCATGGAATACAAAGGCTTATCCATAAATTTGGCACTTTATGCCATATTGCTGTGTTGATAGAGGAGTGGGTTTAGTCATCCCCTGGTGATGCTGCTGCCTGCTCATTGTTGAAGGGGTTAATAAGAACATCCCTAGAAAGCTGTGTGCACATGGAAATAGAACTGGGAGGCTGCTCTTGTCTCCTCAGAGCAGACACAGCACTGGGCCTGGCTTCAAAGGACAGCAGGAGCTCAGTCCCTGCTCAGTGCTGGGATGGGAAGCTCTGGCTCTCATTTTGTGACATTGTAGAAAGATTATTTCAAGTCCAGCTTAGCAATTTACAGAGCTGTCCATGGTTGGAGGGGAGAAAACGTGGTGATGGAGATGGTGCAGAAAATGGTTTGTAAGGGATTTAGGTTGGGAAGATGGATGTGATGGAATTTAAAAATATAAATGTTCCCAAGCCAGCTGTTCTTTTGTGATATGCTCGTTGTTTTGTACTTCAGGTGTGCTTACTCATGCCTTTCTCAGAGGAGTAACTAGTCCTGTGTGGGTTTTTCAAGGCAAAGGCATTCAGAGAGAGTGTTATTGATAGAAATCCTCAAAATCCTCCTCATCTCTGTTAGAGCAGAAAAACAGGATTTAGAAACAGTGACGGGAGATGGAGGCAGGGATTTCCTGACCCTGGGTGTGTCTGGAAAGCTTTGGCTGCTCCCTCCCCTCTGCAGTGAGGAGCCCCAGCCCTGTGGGAGCATCCTGGGAGCTGAGTTATTCCCAGTGCTCCTGCACACTGTCCTTCCTGGATGGAGTGGGGGAAACCATGGGGGAATTTGTACAACAAATGCTCTTCTTGTAATCATGGCCTGGATTTCCCTTTCAGGAAAAGATCCTGAACAATTCCTCCAGCTGCCCTCCTGCCTCTGCTCAGGCCACGGAAAGTGCGAAGTCGAGGAGAGCAAAGCTCGTTTTTGATGATAGGTAAGGACAGGAGATTCCCTTTCCCTCTGGGGGCTCTGGGTCTTGAGCTCAGGCAGCTCCCCACAGAGGAGAGTTGGCATTTTGCTCCACTAAAGATGGTACACACAAGCTTTGTCACAGAAAGCACATTGAAAAGAAAATTAAACAAGTATTTCACCATCTTGTGCAGACTTGAGATTTCAATTGGGCCAATTCAGCTTGCTCTGAAAGCACTTCTTTAAATTCACTTTACAGATGAAATTATGTTTCCAAATGTAAAATAACTTTCTGCTTAAGAATTTGGTTGAAATACTGTTGGAATTACCTGAAACTAGAGTATTAAATTGAAACTACTTTTAACAATTTTATCATAGTAGTTAACTAATCTAACAGATTTCCTTAAACAGTTTGAGCATGGTGTAGCTTGAGTTAGAGCAGAAAAAGCTCGGAAATGTGGCAATATCAAGACTCTCCAGTTACAAAGGGCTGTGTAAATGGGTGGCTCCAGTCCCTAAATCCATGTCCTCTCTTGCAGGACTTACTCAGCTGATCATTATTTGCAGGAAGCAAAGAAGCTGAAACATAATGCAGATGCTTTGGTGAGTGGATCACCCAGTGTGTGCCCCTGATCTGGGGCTGCTTTGCTGCCTTTGCCATTCTCCTGCCCTTCTGTGCTGGGATTTCCTGGCACTCCTGTGCCTCCTGTTCTGAGCTGTTCCTCCCCCTGCAGTCGGACAGGTTCGAGAAGGCCGTGTACTACCTGGATGCTGTCGTGTCCTTCATTGAGTGTGGGAATGCATTGGAGAAAAATGCTCAGGAATCCAAGTCCCCGTTCCCTATGTATTCAGAAACTGTGGAATTAATCAAGTAAGCTTTGCAGAGCTCCCTCAGGGGCAGGGGGGTGGGGGGAGCTCTGGGATTCAGAGCTTGGAGGTGTACAGAGGTTTTGCCCCCAGTTTTTGAGGTCTGTTGTCATTCCCAGTAACACTGGAGCAGTGCCCAGTTCGTTCCAGTTGCTGGGGTTTAAAGCAGTTCCAGGAAGGGTGAGGTGGTTTCTGCTGAAGCTTCAAGTGCCTCCCCAATGAGTGACCCAAGAGGAGCAGAATTATTCAGGTTACTGCTGAGTCACTGCTTTATTTGGGGCTCAGAGATGTTCCTAGAACAGTGGAGCCAGAAACTGGAAATTCAGGAGAACATGAGTGTTTTGTGAATGATAAATGAAAGTAGTTTTTATTTTGGGGCTGATTTGCTGCCTCTCTCTGCAGATACACTATGAAACTGAAGAATTACTTGGCCCCAGATGCCACGGCTGCAGACAAAAGGCTGGCAGTGCTTTGGTGAGTTTGGGACTTCCTCCAGTGCCCTGGTGCATCCCACATCTGTAATCTACACAAAATGTTGTTTTACACTGAGCCCTTGGGTGTTCCTGAACCAAACACAGGAGATTTCCACTTGGCTGTGCACAAAAATGAAGCTGTGTCTGATTGCTGTAAATGGGGATGTTGCCAGCCAAGGCTTTGAAACACTGAAGAGTGACAGCAGGAGGTGCCTCCTGAGCCCTGAGCCAGGGATAAATCCCACTTGGACTGGCTGTGGGGACTGGCAGGAGCCCTGAGGCTGAGGGAGTGGCTGCAGAAGGTGGAGAGGAGCAGAACCCTTTGGTTCAGGGGAGAGCAGAGGGAAGGCTCTGCCCTGGCAGGGCTCAGGGTGCCCTGGCACAGGTGAGCAATAAATGAACCCCTCATCCAGGAAGGCCCTGGCAGGTGTCTCCCAAACCCAGCAGCAGCACTGAGAGTTTCAGTTCCAGCTTGGGGCACACAGAGCTGCTCCAGTTCCCTGCACAATTTCAAGGTGGTTGTGGATTTTGTGCTTGAGTTACAACTTGAGAGCTGAGTTGGCAGAGAGAACATCAAGACCACAGCTCTTAGATTTTTGAAATTCACTGAGTTGAGATAAACATGACTTTAATTGTGACTGATTTAATTGTCCTGTCTTTGGGCAGCCTTCGGTGCCAAGCTCTGCTCTACCTGAGGCTTTTCAAACTGAAAAAGGAAAGTGCATTGAAATACTCTAAAACTCTGACTGAACATCTGAAGGTAATTGCATCTGTATTTTTATATTAAAACCTAATGGTATGGAAGCTCTACATCACTTAAAGTTCCCAAATGCAATTTCAGACTGCTGCATGTGAACACCTGTTTAGAACTGGAATTGAAGGTGTATTAAAGCTGGGCAGAGCTTTAATAACCATAACCCTGCTGGTCCTGGCATGACAACTCTGTTAATTTGATCTTCTTTAATAAATGCAGTAGGCTTCAAGGAGAAGGTTGTTTGCAGTGGGATTTTGGCTGGGTTTAGGTAAATTGCCCATGAATTTATCTGAATTTCTGTGCAGCTGATTCTGAAGCTTCCAGCTCTCAGTGCTGGGAGGAAACAGGCTCATCACAAACCCAATCTCTCAGATTTGGGATATCTTTAACTGTTCAATGCCAGTGATAACAGATTCTTTCTATTAAAGGGCTGAAAAAACGAAAATGCTCCCATAAGGGGCAATGGGCTACTCTAATGTTTGTTTGTTTTGCTAAAATAACCTCTTAATTTGTGTCTTAGCCATCAGTAAAAAATGATATTTCCCTAAATTTCAGTTTACTGTGATACTATTGAGAACATTACTTGAAAGTAGGAGTACAAAAAAAAAAAAAACTTGGTTGAAGAGAGCCAATGAAACAAGCAGATAAAATGTAACTAGTGAAAGTGCAAACACAAAACAGGTGAAATGTGTCTTTTTCCCCACACAGAACTGCTACAATAACTCTCAAGCACCGTCACCTGGTATGGGAAGGTGAGTGGTAAAAGCTGTTACCTCTATTTCTCAATTTCTGGGACATTTTCTCCATTTCCTGTGTGCCAGGGAGGCTCGGGGAGCAGCTTTTGGGGTGATTATTTAAGGGTGTGGACTTTGATCCATTTTTTGTGTAATCATGGTGGAGGGAAGTGCTGCAGCTCTGCAGGGTTTGTCAGGCTAAAAAAGAGCAGTGTGCCACTAACCCACAAGTCATTTATCCCAGGGAGTTTTGGTGTTTAATTTAATGCATTTCCCCCCAAACAAGGGCTTTATTAGTGCTGCAAGGCCAGAGGTTACAGGCACTTGCAGGATTCTCTGTTCCATAGTTCAGCAATCACTTCTGCTCTTTTCTACCCAATAATGGAGCTTTGATAAATTATTCAGTGAGTTTAAGGGGGGACATTTCAGATTGCCATTGTGTTATCTGCAGTAATGTTATACAATGCAATGTTCTGGCAGTGGAGTTACCAGGTAGCTGTAATTTTTTCATTCTTACTCTTTAAAGTTCATTTAAACAGTGAATTTAGGATTTTATTAATGCTGAGATGCTCAGGTTTGGTAATTAGGTTTTGTAAGCTAGAAGTCATTAGTGGGGGATCCTCAGCAGTTCCCAGCTCGAGATTTTCGTTTTCTGTAGGGCAAATCCTGATTTTTGGTGTGTAAAGTGGAAGTGTTTTCCCATCCCACACCCTGAGCGTGGGCAGATCTTAGGGGACACCTCAGAGCATGATGTGTCTAAAGCTGGTGCATTTCTGCCTTTCCAATTCCATCTTCCCCTGTGTGTGAGCAGCAAACCTGTTGGGATGCCATCTCCAGTGTCTCCAAAGCTGTCTCCAGGGAATTCAGGAAATTACTCTTCTGGGGCAGCCAACCCTTCAGGGAGCGGGTCCTCGGTGACGATCCCGCAGCGCATCCATCAGATGGCTGCCAGCTACGTCCAGGTCACCTCCAACTTCCTCTATGCCACTGAAATCTGGGAACAAGCAGAACAGCTCTCGAGAGAGCAGAAAGGTAAGGGCTGCCTCAGGGGCACTGAAACCTCCAGACAGGGCTGGAACGCTCCCAGGCTTTGATTTTGTTGATGGGTGTTGAATTCTGCAAAATCAGGGGGAAAGCGACACTTGGGGTGCAGGGATGCCCCAGGCTGGGTGCTGTGGTTGTCAAGGTGGTGTTGGAGTTGTGATATAAAAATCTTTGTTGTGTTTCCTGTAAAATGTTGAGTGTAGGAAGAGAAACTTGGTGCATTTTCCTTTCTGAAATTCTTTAGTGACGACTTCTTAAGGAAGTAGGTCAGTTACTTCCTTTTGGCAGTAGTTTAGTTGTTTTCAACTAGTGAAATACAAGTTTTAGGGGAAAACCAAGCAGTCTGGCAAGGGTTCAGTTGTTTCCAAGCAGTCTTGTGCAGAAGAGTGAAGAAATGGATTAGGAAGGACTTTTCTCCTTGAGTCCCTCCTTCCCTTTCCCTCCATCCCAGCGAGCGCTGCTGGGAGCTGGGGATTGTCTGTGGTTCCCAGATGTGCTCCTTTAACCTGTGTTTGTGCTGTTGTAGAGTTCTTTGCTGAACTGGACAAGGTGATGGGGCCCCTGGTGTTTAACACGAGCATCATGACGGAGCTGGTGCGTTACACCCGCCAGGGCCTGCACTGGCTGCGCCTGGACGCCAAGTGAGGAAACCCAGCCCAGCCCAGCCCATTCTTCAGCTGCCTCTGATTCCTCTCCACAACACTGTGTCATGTCAATAAGGAAGACTGCCATAACACATTGCTTAGTTGACACTAAGAGCAAGGAATGCTTTCCCATGTCTCCCATCCTCATTTGTGTTTTGTGTTTAACCCCCAAATCAGCTGGTTCATGGACTTCTCCAGTATTCCCGGTTTAAGTTATTTAAATATTTGAAAATTTGCTACGTAAAAGTTGTAGTCTTGCTGATCTGTCATGGATAGATCATTGGAATTCCAGTCACAATACATGAATAGTCAGTCTAAATCCTATTTATTTTAATTTTTTTTTAATTTTAAAAGCCCCTTTTGGGGCTGGTTTTAGCTATTTCTTCTTCCCTAAATTTCCCCTTTTGAGTACTTAGAAATTAAACCTAGACACTTTATTTAAGTACTTTGTGAGCTTTGTTACTCTGTAATGTCTTGTGGTGGTAGAGCCTGTAAAAGGAACTAGGGTTGATAGGTTCTAACGAGTAGGGACACCATACTTCTCATGCTTAATGCCTATGAGTCAACTAATAAATGACAACTACAGATTTATTATTGCAGAATTTGTACTAAATAGAAAAGTTCCAGATATTCTTCTACGTATTGAGATACTTCATTTAAATGAATTATAAAGAAATTTATATGGAAAAATATTTAGCTGGATCTGCCTTGGATTGTTTCCAAGGCAGCTTCAAGCCATGGATTAACACTATAACAATCACAAAACATTACAGTAATTTGCATTTAATGTAACGTCCAGGCAATGGTGTAGGAATGACCTTCAGTCTGATGGGTGCGATGCAAACAGGAAAGGCTTTGGAAAAGGACAATCTCCTGCTTTTTTGCATCTCTTCATTTCAAATCCCTTTTGTTTCCGTGCTTGTCACTTTTTGACAGTTACGAAATTGGGGAACTTTGTAGTTCCAAACCCAAGAGTAGCTCAATTCCCACCAGAACCATTTGCATCTTTTCCATTGACTGAGAAACCAGGAATCTTGAGTAGAACTCTAGGTCCATTTTGTCCTCTTAGGGTCTGCTGGGTGATGGACACTACAGGCTGGCAGTGCAGCACTGTTCTGTGCAGCATGGATGGCAAACTTGGCTTTACCCCGTGCTAATGAAGGTCCCGTTCATGTCACGTAACGTCCACTCCCGAGGGGGCTGCTGGGTGCCACAGGGGCTTGCTGGAGCTGCAGGTGGCCCCTCTCTGAGTGCAAACCAAAGTACCTTTCCACGTGAGGTGCTTGTCTGAGTTAAAGGTTTCAAATGCTACTGCTTTCAGTATTGCTTAGTGCCCCCAACATGTCTGGTGTGCCTTATGCCTTACTTTTAGATGAAGATTTTATGAACTGTTTACAAGATGTTTTACAGCAGGACCAGGTATACTGTATGCAGTGGTCTTCTGCAGTACTTGGGTAAAATTCCATTTCCTTTTTCAAAGTCCCGGTGTCTGTCACACAAACTGACTCATCGTGGTGGTCTCCTTCCCCAGAGTCCAACTCTGAATCCTTTGGAGTGAGATTGTGGAATGCTGCTTTGTTTTCTCTCCCATTGAACCCTTTATTCTGTACCAGATATGAACGTGCATGTTCAGGAAAATTATTGCACTAAATTTTTTGTGTAGGTGTAGTTAAGTGCCAAAATCACGGCAACCTCGAGAGAAGGAATAGAATTCTACGCTCCTTAGTACTGCAGTATGTCCTATGGGCTTTAAGAGTTTAGAAGTTTTGCAAATTAGTAACCTACTACAAGGTAGCTGCATCTTCGTAGAGCTTCCTTTGCGTCCCAGCGTGTTTTGTACTTCCAGAAAAGCTTTGCTACGTCCGGATTGATAAACGGGGAACAGACCTGGGGCTCTCCCTGACTCCACTCTCCAGGTCTGTCGGAGCATCCTTTTTATGGAATCACTGTGCAAGGTCACCTTTCTGTTAGTCTTTGCTGTTGGAGACAGAACTCTGTACCCTCAAACTCCCCGCCGTGGGCATGGGACACTGTCAGCTGTGTTTCCTTTCCTCCTCTGAAGTGCCTCGCACACCTCTGACGCTGAGAAATCCCTTGGTAGAAGTTGCATTCGTGGGTGGGTTTGTGTGTAGTGCTGCACTAGCCAGCGTGGCTGTTCTTGGCTTGCTCCTTTGTGCACAGTCACCATTGCTGTCAGCAGGAATGGTGGCATCTCGGGGAATTGTTTTTTCCTTAACTAGAGTCCCACAAATACCTTTTGGTGTCACGCGAAATCGGCCTCTTGAAAACGCATCGCTTATCCCTAGAGCAGTGGATCTTAGAAATTGGCTTCAAACAACCAGAAGGCTTTTTTTGCATCGTGTCAAAATGTGGACCTGAGCTGGTTGGAAGTGTCCCAGCTGAAGGGTGAGCTCCATGGTGGCAAATCCTCTGGAGTGCTGTCCCAGGTGTTGTGTCCGTGCGGGGGATCCGCAGGGGGCTTGGGGATGGATAGGAAATGCCTCTGGGGCTGCTGCGAACACATCAGTTCAAACCTCACAATTCCAAAAGCATATCTTAATTTGGGATTGACCCTTGTTTCCTAGAGGAAAGTTCTGTACTTGAGCAGATTTTATAGCCAAAAAAAAAAAAAAAACAAACATGTCCTAGGCTTCCATCCCTCTGCCAAAGTAGGAGGGCTGTGTCCCTGTCCTTGGCAGCTCCCAGCACCACAGGGGGAGTGCATGTCACAGGAGTGACTGAGGAGGGACTCCCCAATCCTGGCTTCCCAAATGATTCCCTGGATAGGGAATGTGTATCAATACATATCAATGCTGTAATTTTAATTCCCTTGCTGATCATGGCCCCAGTTGGTGAATCTTAAAAATGGCTCAATCAGACTAGGCTTGCTCAGCTATCTGTGCTGTTTGACTTTGCTCTCAGACTTGCAGGTTCCAGGTGATAAAGGTGCAAACCATTTATAATTCCAAACAAATCTTCAGGACACCAGAGTAAACCAGCCCAAGAGTTTTGTTTTGATTTGAATCTCAGCCATAAAGCAGAGCAGACGGACGGCTCTCCTTGGCTTCGATGGCAGTATGCAATTTGTATTGTATGTGTCTTTTAATATATATGTATATATATATGACTCAGTCTGTCCAAAGTATATGTTATACTTGTTTTTAGATTATGGTGCAACTGACTATATTGATATATTATTTATTGAGTGCTGAGTCACCATCTTATTGGTGATAAATATTGCATATTATCCAGGAGTGCAATGTATATTCCTTTAGATTGCTGAGGCTTGATTGCTGTGGTAACAAAAAATGCCCTGAAATGTTATTTATGAATGGCCCCAACACACAGAGAGTCAGAATTTATGGGAATGATGTAGCACTTGCCTGGGGCAAGTAAAATAAAGCCGTAGGCAGAGAATTATGGAGTTTGCCCAAAAGGCAAACTGCTGGAAAGAGAGAGAGAAACTACCTTTGCTGTATTTAATGTCATTTTCTGAACAGATCTTTGCTGTCACTGCAGTGTTTCCATTGAGGCAGATCCACAAGGGCCTGAGCAAGTCAAGTTTGAATTACCCATTGGGGAGTAAACAACTTCCAAATTCTTCCTTTCCCGACGAATCCTTGGGTCAGGGTTGAAACTTCTCCCTGTGATGTGTCAGTGTTCTGGAAAACCCCTGTTCCAGTGAGCAATGAGGTCAGTGCTGGGCATCCTGAGGGACAGAGAGGAGCCTGAGCTGTGCTGCCAGCTCCCCCAGGTGCAGAGTGCTCCAGGAGGGGTTCCCAGGCACGAGGGGTCCGTGGGATCCTGCTGTGTCCATGGTGCCCCTGGGGAGGGACCCCAGAGCCACTCCTGGGATCCACTCTGGGAGCAATTCCAGCTGCTGGGGCTCTCCCAGGGAGCTGGGCTGGTTTTTGGGCTGTGCTTCCCCAGGGAGCTGGGCTGTTTTTGGGGCTGTGCCTCCCCTGGTTTTATTCCACCTGGGAGTGAATTCCCCTTGGCACTGTGCCCATCCCTGGCTCTCTCCAGGCTCCATCCCTGTCCCAGGACACAGCTCCTGGCCCTGCCTTGGCATTCCACATCCCAAACTCTACTCCAAGGACCAGGCATGACTTTCCAAGCACAGTTCCTGACATTTGTATCTGGTCCCCCTTTTAAATTGTTTTAAAAAAATTTTGTATATGGAGGATAAAGTGCTTATATATTTATTAAAAATCCTTTATCTTATTTGAAATTATTATTTGGTGAAGAAGGGGTTTTTCTTTTGGGGGAGGGCTGGGGAGGGGAGGTAACTTTTAAGCTGTCACTTATAAATGAAGCCCTGTTAATCCTACAGAAAGGTACTATTAGTAACTAATGGGATGTCTCTGTTTTATGCTTTGTACATGACAAGTCCATGTGTTACATTTTGTTTTCTATCAAAAGATTTGGACATCTGTCTTCAACCAAAACCGGAAAAAAAAAGAAACAAACTGTGATTTTATTTGTTGCAATACATTTGAAATTTCAAAGGGTACTTTGGGGCTCAAAATTAGGATTTCTAAGTCAGTATGTGCATTTCACGTAATAAAGCTGTTAATGGTGAGCAAAGTATTATATACTAACTAGATTTTTTCCACATCTGTATAGTATATTCTATGTATTTTGTGGTATTGAGATTATAGAAAGTTTAGTGTCTGAAACATGCGTTTAATGTGTATTTTTAAACAAATTTATGGCAATTAAAATATTTGGAGAAAAGGGTATCACATTTCAATTTGTAAAGATCTTTTTAACTACTGTGTCATTAAAATGCTTTGTACAATGCAAAACTGTAACTGGAGAAACTAAGTTTAATAAATATCAAATAGATTTTCTGTATTAAACTTCCAGCCCTTTGTGCTTGTATCTGTTTTGTGGGGCCTTCTCCTCCCTGGAAGTGCATTTTTAGGCAGGATTTTCTTTCCTTGATCCTATTGCTCTGTGAAACAAAAGAAAAGTAGCATCCAGTGCATGTGTCCAGATTTGTTGATATTTTTTTTTGTCTTTCAGCCTCCAAGTCAACAACCAACACATCAAAACATCATTTTGATCAATTCATTTTAAGACAGAATCTAAGGTCAGTGGCAAAAGTCAGTCTAGGACGTGTATTTAAGTAAATTTGATTAGAAGTAATTTAAAGTAAATAGTTCTCATTCCACTTATCACTGGATATATTTGGGATATTGGAATTGCTATCAGTATTATCAGTTTGGTTCCCTCTCCAACAGGGCTTTATCTGAGGACTGATAAGAGCTAAACTGGGGGGAGATGGGGCCTGATCTACTTTATGCTCTTGCCAGGGGAAAGGATAAATGTCCAAAGTCTGGCTGGAGCTGAGCCCCAGCTCTGTGCTCACCATCCACTTTGCTCAAATACAAGGAAAACCAAGCTGCTTTGCTGAATATATATATTTTAATTCACACCTTCAAATAAATAATAGAAAGCATTACAAAAAAACCAAACGAGCAGGAGATGCAGAGCCCTTTTATTGAGCTTGGCCAGAGGCCTCCAGAGGCGTGGCTGTGGGAGGAGATGCTCTCCAGCTCTTAGAAGTCCTTTTATCAGCACATGTGAGAGAAATATTAAATAGTCTGATTGCTTGAGGCCCTTGCAGCTCCTGAGCAGTCAATAAATACATCCCAAGTGTGTGGAGCATGGTCAGCAGTAACAGTGCAGGCTGTGCTTGGTGCCAGCTCACGCCGAGGCCGTGGAGAGGAGGCAGCGGTTTTTCCTGGGGAAAATAAAACCAAAACCATCATGAGGAAAATAAAAACAAAGCCATCATGGGGAAAATAAACACAGAACCATCATGATGCTCTGAGGGCTGCCCCTGCCAGGCTCAGCCAGGGGTCCCAGGTGCATCTTTGTGCCCCTGTGCCAGCAGTGCTGCCTTCAGGCACCCTGTGCTCCCCTCAGCTATTCAGTCTTGATTCATTTTTTGCTTTCCATCACAATTCCAAACATAGCACAGCAGCCCAACCACCCTCTCCTATTTACTTACTTATCCTAATAATTATAATATAAAATAAGCTTATTTATAATAATAATCTATATACTATTTTCATTAATAATAGGATATACTTATCCATTACTATTTACATACAGTAGAAAATGACTGTTTCCTATCCTGTCTGAGTGCTGGTGTATGTGTACAACAGGTGCCATAGAAAATCACCTTTCAGTCATTTACTAATAATTTTAACTAATCAATTCATATGTAGTTGGGCAATTTGCTAATACCTAGTGAGAACTAAATAGTTTGATATTGTTATAGAACTAAATTCTGATATTGTAGTTGCTTTTTAAACTATGAGCTTAAATAATCACCCAAAAGATATTAATTTAGGGTAAGGTAATAATTTAGGGTAAGATATTAATTAATACAGGCTTTTTCACTTTTCATTAGTACATGCTTTAATAGGAGAGGATTAATGGGAAGGTCTGTAAATTGCCTAAAAGCTGTCTGGAGCCCTGTGTTGTCTTTGGCCAGCCAGGTTATTTGAGGTTGCAGTGAAAGGACTGGGGCTGGCACTCAGCACACCTGGACTCTGCTCTGTTTGTTCTGCTTACAAAAGAGTCTGACTCTGTTGCCCCATCCCCATTCCTGGTATCTTTTTTTATGCACAGAGTGACCTCTGGATCCCATTTGGATGAGCCCAGGTGGGAAGTTCTCTGCACTGCCAGCACCCCGAGCGTGGTTACCTGCAGAGCATGGTGAGGCACTCGCTGTTGTCCCTGCACGAGGCTCCGATGGGTCTCAGGGACACTCCTCTCCAGAAGGGCGTCATCCTCCTCTGCCGGGGGCTGCGGGGCTGCCTCAGGGACAGGGACACGCCCTGGGTCTGCAACAGAGCAGGGTGACAGTCAGGACACGTGGCAGCTGCAGCACTTCCTTGTTGTGCTGCTGAGGTCTTCATTTCAAGTGAAGCACTTGAAATCTTTCTGGTTTTCAGAGCGCAGCACCCTCTGGGTAAAGCACTGCTTGCAGCCCAACCCTAAAGAAATATCTCCCAAAGTTAATGATGGTTTTAATCTTCTTGGGAGGAAAGGCAGAATCGCTGGCTGAGCTATGGCTCAGAGTAGCCCAGTATTCACTAGGCAGTAATTCGACATTTTTATGATGCTGAATCCATTAAAAAGCCCTGCTGTCACCTCTTAGCTCCTGCCAGTTGTCCATCCAAATCATAAGAGCTTTTATGGACTGCCTGTCCTTTGAATTAGCCCTGTAACTAGTTTATTTCAGTATGATCTGTTTACCTGGCTGAGCAGCAGTGAGCAGAGCAGAAGAGCTGCCATCACTTTCCACCAGTGCATCTTCCCAGCAGGAGCTGTCACCTGCAGCAGCCGTGGGCGGAGGAGACACAAAGAGCTGCAGTCAGGACTTCCCAGGCTTGCAGCTACATTTTTATAGACTTCATTCTCTTATCATTGCATCAGCTGCCAGTTATTACAGGGCCAAAGTTCACTTTGGAGCAAGAGAGAACTGCTAAGTCTACATCTGCTGCAGTGATCTGGTTCAAGGCCTATCTCAGGCTAATGATTTACTCCCCTTCCACTTGTACTTTGTCTAGTCAGTTGTGCTGACCCCTTGTGCCAACTGTTCTCTTTTTTTAAAGCCCTCCTAAGATGTTACCAGAACTCCATGGTCTATGTAAGCAAAAGTGGGGCTGGCCCAAATTATTATGGTCAAGATCAAAAGCCTAATTTAGCTTCAGTAGCTGTGAGTTTGCCAAGCAGGGGTAAGGGTTGTCTTGCCAAGCTGATTTGGAGAAGAGAATTGTGTTTTTGATTTGTTTCTCGCTCTTGGTACGTGAAAGAGCCATAAGGAAGTTGCTTAACTGTTATTTCCAGGCACACAGTGCTCAAAAAAGCAGGTGTAACACTTTCCAGCTGGGTTTGGGAATGTAAAATGTGTGATAACTCCCAGAGCTCTTCCCCCAGGAATCCAAAGGTGTCAAAGAAAATCATCTCCAGGTAGATAATGGAAGAGGCTGCTCAGGGCTTGTCTGGAGCTGCTCCTTGTGCAGACTGTGGTTTCCCTGGATAAATCATCTCTGCCCCCAAACCGTGTCACTCACCATCAGGCTTCCAAAAATGCCAGCAGCTCCCATGGGAATGGAGGTGCTCTTTGTCATTGAGAGGAAGCTTCAGTTTTTCCATTGTGGAGTGAGATTGCAGCAGCAGCAGCAGAGAAAAGAGTGAGCAGAGCTGGTACCTCTTATCTCTGCCCTCTGCTTACACACCTGTGCTTGTCCCAGTGTTTGTGTCTCGTGGCTCCTCACCTGTGGGATCTTGTGGATCTCACCTGGGCTGGTGAAGGTGGAGGGAGCTGCAGGAGCTTTAAGGGCCTTTCCAACCCTTTCTGTCTGCTTCCCACATCTGTCCCACATCTGTCAGGTCAAGACATCTGAGATTGCAGAGTGACATTTCAGCTTGTATCAGGTTTTGGAACACACTTTTAATTCAAGCAAATACTTTATAAAGTAGTACGTGTATAATGAGCTGCATTTTGGCTAAATTGTAAATAAGGTCTGGATGTCACAGGGTCTGTTTCTTTGATTGCTTAATATGAAGGCACAAGTGCCAGCGTGGAGTGCAAGTGACTTAGATAATGCTGTGATGTCAGATGATTAGCCCTTAGCCCAAATTTCACTGGGATTAAAAGAAAAACTTTACCAGCACAGTCTACAACCACTAATTGATAATTCTCATCCTAGGATGGGTCTTACACACTTTCCTCTTCCCCTATTTGTTTTGCTTCTCTGGAAGGAGGAAGCAAAATTTTCATTATTTCATTTTCTTGCATCTTAAGGAAGGAAGGAAATGGAACAGTAAATCACAGCAGACAAATAGCTGAATTTAAAAAGTTTATTTAATATTTGGATGGAAATTTGTCAATTGTTTTTCCCATTAAGTCCTTCCTTTTCATGCATCTGAGTTCTAATTTCTGCTGTTTCCATCAGGCACTAGTGTATAACACAAAAGAGGACAAGGCAGCAGCAGGAGCCCTGACTGCTTCCATAAAGCACAGGATTTGGAAGAGCAGCAGAGCCCTCTGTAAGTCACTATCTCTCAGCTTTTTTGGCTGGGGAAGGCTGGTACTTTGTGATGAGATATCAGAATTGGTGTCCTTCTGGGTCACTAATAGCATCAGACTGTCCCTGTGAGGGAGCAAACTGCTCTGTGCAAGAAACTGGGGGAAAAAAAAGAGTGTAACTGAGCTGGTCCTTTCCATGCCCACAATTCCTGCAGGCTGGTAAAACACCACAGCAGAGATGTGAGAAAAGAAACACAAAATGGTGCTGTGTTGCCACTTGTAATAATTGCCCAAAGGAGAGCAGAGATGAATGAGTGAAAACTCTGCAAGCACCTTGCTCAGATTCTGCAATGCCCATGGGGTGAACTCCCAGAGCCACAGGTCAGGCAGGAGCCATCCCAGTTTGGAATGGGGCCTGGATCAGAGATGGAGGCTGGCAGGGCAGGGTTGGGATGGGTGGGCACGGTCACAGGATGGCAGGGGAGGGTTGGGATGGCAGGACAGGGTTGGGATGAGTGGGAAGGTTTGGGATGGGTGGGCAGGGCAGCAACAGGCTGCAGGTGGAGCAGCCCTGTCCCTGTCCCTCCATGCTGGTCCCGCAGGGCTGACCCAGCCCGGGGCTGGTGTGGCCGTGGTGTCGCTGCCCCTGTTTGCCCCTCTGTTTGCCTTAGTCTGGGCCAGGCACAGTTCAGCTGTCTGTGAGCAGGAGCAGGGACCTCATGAGAGCCCCAGGCAGCTGCTGGGACAACACAAGGTGACCGAGCTGCCACGGCAGAGCTTCACTGGGGCTGTCACTGAGGCCACCCAGCTCTGCAGGGCTTGGGGACACCGTGAGCAGGACACCAGGTTCTGAATTAAACATCTCAGGGAGAGGGAATTTAATACAGGCACACAGTGACAGACAAGGGAATGGCTTCAAACTGCCAGAGGGCAGGGTTAGATGGGATATTGGGAAGGACTTGTTCCCTGTGAGGCCCTGGCACACATTTCCCAAAGCAGCTGTGGCTGCCCCTGGATCCCTGGCAGTGCCCAAAGCCAGGCTGGGCAGGGTTTGGAGCAGCCTGGGATGGTGGGAGGCGTCCCTGCCATGGCAGGGGTGGCACTGGATGGGCTTTGAGGTCTCTTCTGGGTAAATCTCCCTTTATGCATCTCTGCCAGCTCACAGACACAGCAGCCAGTTTGTAGCTCCCCACTTGCTTAAGCTGCCTAGAAAATACCAGTGACCCAAAATGCAGTTAAGCACAGAATATTTTTGGCACAACTTGGGAGCACTGGCTGACTGATTTTATTGCCACTTCTTATTGCTTCCAACCTCAGGCTGTGCTTGGAGGAAACACAAGAGGCTGAGCTCAGTCTCGTGTGCTCTGAGCCCCAAAATACTCCAGCACTGAGCTATAAAAATTGCATCAGTCCAGCTTCCTGAAGTGAGAGCCTGAGCATCATTGTCTTCCTGACAGCCCAGCCCTGAGCACACTGAGGGAAACTCACACAGGGAAACGTCATTCCTGCCCTGCAGATAAGATAAACCCCCAGGACAGCTCCAGGAATAGCACAGCAGGAACACCAACGTGTGCTGGTGCATGAGATGGGAGCTGGAGGCAGTCAGTGGAACACTGGGAGGAAAAAATTAGGATAAAGGAACCAGCCACGTGTTCTGGGCTTCCAACAGTGAAGGTGTTTCTATACTCAGAGACACAAGGTGAATTTGTCACATATTTAAGCAACTTTATTACCAGCAGCTGATTTTTTAATCATCTTCAGGCCTTAAATAGTCTTGCTTATCCCGGCAGTTTTCAAGAAGGTTCTAATGCAGCCTCTTACCACTGATCAGATACCAGAGTGTAGTTAATCACCCAATTAACATTTGTATAACTAGGTAATTAGAATCAGAGGATCAGAGAACAGCCCAAGTTGGAAGGGACCTTGGCAGATCAGCTGGTGCAGGCATTTTGTGGGAAGGGAGCCCAGAGGAGGTCACCTGGCACCCTGTCCAGTCACCTCCTGAAATCCCCAGGCTGTTCCAGGGACTGATTGTTCTCACTGGAAAAAAATCCTTTGTTACACAGAAATTAAACCTCTCCTGGTGCAGCCTGTACCTGTTCATCTTCTGCCCAGGCTCCCATGAAGAGCAAGCCTCTGGCCAGGGGGTCAAGGTCCATCCCAAATCCCAAGCCACCAGCCAGCCCATCCAGCTGTAATCAATACCAAACCAGGGAGTGTTTGTATTTCACAGATCTCAAGGCTGGAGGAAAAGCAGCAGCCAATGATGGGAAAAATAAAGAGGACAAGGAACAATTTCAAACCAGCCCTCTCTGCACTTTATGTTGAGGAATATTTCAACAGGAATTATGAAAGCTGGAAGTGCTCTAAGATAAAAACATCCGAGCACATGGAACTTCAGCCTGATTATCTGCCTGTACAGAGAGAACCAGACAAGGGATTTGATGCTCCTCACCTCAAGCAGCTCAAGACATGGATTTCACACAGAGTCATGGGGCAAAGTTACAGTTTATTAGCCAAGGCTTATCTCCCTGTTAATCCCCTCCAGGCATGGGAACAAGCACAGCAAGTCCCCGGGGAGCTCCAGAGCCTCGTGGTCACCGCTCGTGGTCACTGGTCGTGCTGGTGGTCACTGGTCGTGCCCGTAGTCAGCCGGGTTCTTCCTCTTGAGCCGCTCAAACTCCTGCGTCCCCCAGGAATAAATGAGGTAACCGATGGCCAAGGCTGGCAGGGACAGAGGACAGGCACGGTCAGGGGACAGAGGGGACACTCTCTCTCCATTAAAGGGACAGTGGAACGAGGGAACCGCTCTAAGGGCAATAATGCGGTGAGGGGACACTGCAGTAAAGGCACATTCAGAATAACGGGACTTACAAAGTAAGGGGACACTGCAATAAGGGGACATTCACACGATGCAGTGAGGAGACACTGGAATAAGGGGATTTCACAACATGAGGACACCGGGAGAAGGGGATTTCACAATATGGGGACACCGCAGCGAGGGGACATTGCACCGCGCACAGCACCTACCTCCTGCGACAAAACATCCCCCACACACCCTCCCCAATGCTCCCCTCCCCAAACTTACACTACGAAGGGAGTACAGAAAAAAGGGGATCCCCCCTGTACTCACGGGGCACCACCTTCAACACCTGGGAGGCGAAGCGGCGGCCCGCATTGGGGATGCCGTGGGACACGACATTGGGGAAGGCTTGCTGCTCGAAGGGAGACAGGCTGTAGGTGATGACATGGCGCACCCGCGCCAGGTTCCCGAAGTGCTTCCCCATG
The DNA here is from genome assembly GCA_013397375.1 of Toxostoma redivivum. Lineage (NCBI taxonomy): Eukaryota > Metazoa > Chordata > Aves > Passeriformes > Mimidae > Toxostoma > Toxostoma redivivum. The sequence goes on from VXBI01014470.1 coordinate 208,771, forward strand.
GTCACCGCGGTGTC
>VXBI01014470.1:208869-241759 GCA_013397375.1 Toxostoma redivivum
CTCAGCGACGCCTTCCGGGGCACCGCGAGCTGCGCTTTCCTTTGGTAATTAATGGTAAAAGCGATGAAATACGCGTGTGATAAATCACAGTTGTACTAAAGTGTGTTTTAACAGGCGATTTGTGATAAATGATGTGCGCCATTAAAGGGCCCTGCTCTGAGGGGAGGGGGGGGGCGCGTGAGGCGCCTGCGCCATGAGGGGAGGGGGCGGCGCCTCAGAGCGGAAAACGCGCTAAAAATAAATAAAAGAAAAATAAAAAAATACTTTTGTGTGGCGATTGTGGGGCTCGGATGAAAAATAAATAATGGAGAAAAAAAAACCCAATTTCGTGCGGAGATTGTGGAGTTCCGATGAAAAATAAATAATGGTCTGTGGAAAAACAACCAACAAGAACAACAACAACAAAAAAACAAAAGCCAAAAACAAAAAAAAATAAATTTGTGGGGCGATTGTGGGGCTCAGATGAAAAATCAGTAATGGAGGAAAAAAAAACCAATTTTGTGTGGAGATTGTGAGGCTCCGATGAAAAATAAATAATGGAGAAAAAAACCCCACTTTTGTTGGAGATTGTAGGGTTCCGATGAAAAATAAATAATGGTCTGTGGAAAAACAACAACAAAACAAAAAACAAACAAACAAACCAACAAAAAAAAAAAACCAAAAAAAGACTTGTGGGGCGATTGTGGGGCTCAGATGAAAAATCGATAATGGAGAAAAAAATCCCCAATTTTGTGTGGCTATTGTGAGGCTCCGATGAAAAATCAATAATGGAGAAAAAAACCCCAATTTTGTGTGGCGATTGTGAGGCTCCGATGAAAAATCAATAATGGAGAAAAAAACCCCAATTTTGTGTGGCGATTGTGAGGCTCCGATGAAAAATAAATAAATGAAGGAGAAAAGCCCCACTTTTGTATGGAGATTGTAGGGTTCCGATGAAAAATAAATAACGGTCTGTGAAAAAAAACCCAAAAAACAACAACAAAAAAAACCCCAAAACACTTTTGTGGGGCGATTGTGGGGCTCGGATGAAAAATAAATAATGGAGGAAAAAAAATCCCAATTTTGTGCGGAGATTGTGGGGTTCCGAAGAAAAATAAATAATGGTCTGTGGAAAACAAACAAACAAGCAAACAAACAAAACAAAACACTTTTGTGGGGCAATTGTGAGGCTCCGATGAAAAATCAATAATGGAGAAAAAAACCCCAATTTTGTGTGGCGATTGTGAGGCTCCGATGAAAAATAAATAATGAAGGAAAAAAGCCCCACTTTTGTATGGAGATTGTGGGGTTCGGTGAAAAATAAATAATTGAGAAAAACTCCCAATTTTGTGTGGTGATTGTGGGGCTCTGATGGACAGCAGGAATGTCTGAAGCAGAAAATCGTGGATTTATGGAATAGTTTGCGGTGGAAAAGGCTTTTAAAGGTTAAATATCCACCACACCCCCTCCCGCAATGAGCATAGTAAGCAATATTAGAATTATTATTAGAATATATGAGACATCTTCCACATAACTGAAATTACTATTAGATTATATTCGATATCTTCAGTATTACTGGAATGATTAAGAGTCTGTTTTAATTATTAGACTACATTAGACATAGTCCATATTATTTGAATTATAGCATATATTCAATATCAAACTCATTCAAATTATTATTAGACTATATTAGAGATCTTCAACATTATTATAATTAGAATATATTAGAATTATAATATAGTTAAATTATAATATTATATAATATTAATATTATATCAGCTTCCACATTAATGGATAATTGTTAGAATTACTATACTATAATTAATCACCTTCCACTAATTGAAATTATTAGAAGATACTAGAATTATTAGGCATATTTAACATTATTGGAATTATCATTAGAATAGATAAGGATGGACAGAATATTAGACATTTTCACCATCGTTTGAATTATAGTAGAATTATTAGACTGTATTAGACATTTTCAACTTTATTTGGATCATTATGATATACTAGACATATTTGCCATTATTTAAACTAATATTACAATATATTAGATTTGTATGAATGTGTTAAACATCTTCAGCATTGTTTAAATTATTATTAGAATATATTAGACTAGTTCAACATTATTGGCATTATTACAGCATATTCTACATATTTAATATTATTTGAATTATTAGACTATATTAAAGATTATCCCCATTAATGGAATATTAGACTATATTAGGATTATTGGATTACATTAGACATTTCACCATAATTAGAAGGATTTGTCTCAGGAAACAATTCCCTTTATTCTCTTCTCTGGCAGGTGAGCAAAGCCAAATTCCCAGAGTTTGAAGGGATGAGCAGCAGTGATACAATCCAAACTCAGTGCTGGGATGGTTTTATGTGACACCAAGATTCTGCTTTGAGCTTTTGCTGCCAATCTCTGATTTCAGCAGTCAGAGACTGAAACCTGGAGCAGGATCCTCACTCCTAGGGCAGACCTGTGCCTGCTGCACCTCCAGGAGCTCTGCAGACACCCCAACATCCGTGGGTTCAGTGACCAGGTGAACCAGAGTGACACCACACAGCAGCTCCCCAGGAGCAGCCCCTGCCCTGCCAGGCTGAATTCCCAGCCTTGGAATTCCTCAGGATCTAAGGTAGGGGCTGGTTGAGTGGCTGAGTGCAGGAAGTTACAGCATTTGTTTATTAATCAATTAGCAAGGCAATGCTAAAGGATGTTCTGAACAAGTTTTACAAGATAGTGCTGCTCCACAGCTTTTAATTAACAAACCAACACACAAACAAGATAAATCCCCACTAAAGCTGAGAGGTTTTGTGTATGAACCCCAAGTCTAGGAGGAGAAAATAAATCATAATAAATCAATTACAGTAAAAATTTGGTGTGGAAGCATCTAGAATTGAGGTACTTGTTACCTAGAGTTTCATTGTGAGAGGAAACAGAGCTGTGGCCCCACATTTCAGAATATTGAACAGCATTTACAGCAACACATTTAAGGCTTATAAAAGCCATTTTTTGGGATTAAGCTTTTTAAACAATTCTTCCTACTTCAGGTGGCAGTGTGGCTGCAGTGGACAATCCTCTGCCCTCACCCCATGGACAGCTGCTCCTTGTTCTTGAATCAAGGGAAGCTTCACTTGATGCCAATTGTTACCAAAATAGTGCCTTGATTTAAGTGTTCACAAAGTACCCACAGCTGCCCTTAAATTCTTACCCTTATTTTAGCTGAGAAAGCCCAAAGAGCGCAATAGAAGAAAAGCAAAAAAAACCTGGTAACTCTTTATAGAGCTGTGAGGATGGGTTTTGTCATCCTGCTTGGAAGGGCTGCAATGTGAGAGGGAAAGAGAATGAAAAAGAAGAAATAATCCTAACATTAAAGACTTTCTTCTCTTCCTAGTCATTGCTGGAGATGCCACACACAAGGTTTCTGTAGAGGCAGAGTAGCAGGCACTGCATGTCAGGGTATGTGTGATAGCCATTTATTTCTCTCTTTTTTTTTTTAAATCTGTAATAAAGCAGCTTAAAAATAGACATTTAGTAGTTGAAACCTTCCCCCCATTTTAAATGCAAAATTCTCCCGATAAAAAGACACTATTTACATTTAATTGCACATTCTAGAAAGGGCTGAGTGAGTACAAAAATCAGTGCTCTGACGTGGACCCCTTCTGTGCTAAATCCCAGCTCCTGGAGTTACAGCAACGCTGCTCGATTGTCGCAACAGATGTTGAGAAAAATACAAAAAATAAAATCAGTGTTTGGGAGAGCTCAAAGCAGAGTGCCCACTACCGGCAGGTGCACCTGGTGGCGATCATGTCCTCGTACTCCTTGTAGGCGATGGAGCCGTCGGGCTCGATGGTGAGCACGCTGAGCGGGCTGTAGGCGGCCGGCACACACGAGGGCCGGGGCACGGACGGGTCCAGGCGCTCGTAGATGAGCGTCTGCACCATGGTGTGCACCGGGGAGCCGTAGCGCTGGCCCAGGGCTCGGGGACAGTCGCCCCGGCAGAACTGCGGGCTGTACCTGTGCGGGGCGATGATCCAGCGGTCCCAGCGCAGCTGGCTGAAGCTCAGGCGGAAGTTGTGCAGCTTGCACTCGTGCTGAGGGAACACGAACTGCTTCAGGTACTCGCTCAGGTTGTGAGGTGAAGTGGCTGGGGTCGCTTTTGGGTTCTCATTCCTCCTCTGGCGAGAGGCCCTTTTACCCTGGGGGTTCCTTTGTCCTTTGCCACCCTTTGGAGGATCCACAAGCGGGCTGCTGCTTTTCCTCCCGTGCCCGAGTGAGCTCCCCCGGTGATAAGCTTGCTCACTGGTGTCATTCAGATACAGCAGAAGGGAAGGGGGAACCAGTGTCACATTGACAGCATTTTCCAGTTTCGTGCTCCGTTGTGGGTCACCCATCACACAAGTGAAGTTCAGAGCCATACGGACATTCCTCCTGTTCGTAGCAATCAGAGGCTGGAGGAAAGAAGTCACATCCATTTCCACCCATTTGCGCCTCCTAACGTTAAAGTGCAGGCTAAAAGCTAGAGAGTGGGAAATGCTGGGACAAACTTGGCTGGAAGAATCATGTTCCTTAAGGGATAAATGGCATATACATGTAATGGAAGAGGAAATGGGAACAGATGTGTCAAAGGAATAGAGCAAGACAGACTTGAGTAAGTGCTCCAGAGCAGTAACACGATCCAAGTTGAAGAGTAAATCCACCGAGTGAACATCTCCTGGGAAGGGAAACAGATTCCTGTAGTGTTAATGTGTCTTTTTTTCCACCTAGACAAAAATACTACTATAGCAGGTAAGTAAAAATTATTCCACAGCAGAACAATTTAGATGCCTTCTCTTACATTTACTATGAGAAATTTCTACTTTGCTCAGGTACATAAGAGTTAAAAATTAAGAAATTAAAAAAAAACTGAAGAAAACCCCTGATTTTAACAGTGAAAAGAACCAGCACAGGAGGAAGTCAGCTGTTGTGGGGTAACAGGAACTAAACACTCCAGATGATACAAACCATGAACTCCTCTTCAAAGAGCTGTTCCTGTACAGCAGTGCAATGCTTGTGTTTCTGTGTCTTTCTAGTGAAAAATCTGAGTCAGGAGAGCTCAGGTCACCTCAGTAGGATTAACAGCCAATAATTTCTAGGTGCTCTTGTGATCAGCCCACATTTAACAAAGTTGTGGAAGCACCATAAGTTACAGGATGCCCAGCTATCCCATCTCTGAGCCTGATTTGCAAATAATTCTACTCTACCCTTCAGGTTTTGGTCATGATTCTTCTCTAACAAATGCACCAGACAAAGAGAGAAGTCTTTAGCAGTTTGGTACAAGTCTCATACCAGTGCTGTGGTTTCTTTGAAAAAAGCAGCATCAAGATGTGCTGTAGAAGGAAATGTGCTGCCCATTATACCTCAACATCTTTTACACTTTTCTTATTTCACTTAGATCTGCTTGTGGCTTTTTCTGACTCACGAGGAGATGAGTCAGCCCGAAACATCAGCATGCCTTGTTCATACCACTTGGTGTTCCCCAGCCTGTGAAGTCTGTGCCTAATGCCATTCGAGGAGAAGTAGGCTATGAAAAACTCCCACAGTTTAGGAGAAGAGCCTCCAGGACTAAAATAGCAGCAGCTCTAAAGAAAGGAAGTATTTTATCTCGTGCTGCCAGCACACAGAACACACAGGAACCCCGAGTAACCTCCGCAGCCCAGGCACTGCACACCTACCTTTGCCCAGGTGGCCGTGCTGGCATTCCCAGCACGGGGTGAAGAGCCGCACCGTGTTATAGAGGCGGCCCCGCTGCGCCTTGGGGATGCCCTCCCTGGTGGCAGACATCCTGTACAGCCTCTTCATGTACCGAAGGGCTCTGGAGTCCGGCTGCAGCCGTGGCACCTCGCTGTGCCAGCCCCGGGAGCCGCGGTCGTGCAGCACCTTGAGCAGAGGGGGCAGGAGGGCACGGGCTGGTCCCTCGCTTTGGGGCAGCTCCAGCACCGCGCTGAACTCGCTGGCAGCATCCTCAGGAGCTGCCAAAAACACGGGGGGCTCCTCAGAGCCACCCCGGCCCCTGGAGCGAGGGGAGCACTGGGTGCCAGCAGAGAGCCAGGGCAAGCAGCAGTACAAACACACACAAATCCTCCAAGTGCTCTCCATGCTCTTGAGGGGTGCAGGTGAAAAAAAAAAAACAAAACCTCCCCTCAAATAGTCAAGGAAAAACAAGAGTGCCTGAGCCCCATCCCTTATATAGGTTGCAGCTGTGGAATGTGAGGGAGGTTTCTTTGTGATTAGGAAGCAAAGAGGAAGATCTGCAGCTGGCCCCTGAAACCACGGGTTCATTGCAGTTGGGCTAACTTGGCCCTGAAAGCTTATTATGAAGAGACACTAATTGTGAATTAACCTTTTTCACATGGGAAATGACAGGCTGGGAGCGAGTGCCAGCCCGCAGAGGGAGCTGGGGAGGCGTCAGTGTTTGCCTGGTCTAATTAATCCTGGTCTATTTGCAAGAATATACAAAGCTAAATATTACTGCTCTTCGCTTTTGGCTTCTCTCCATGTAAGAGTAGTTTTTACCAGCTCTGAAACAACCCAGCCCCCAGCTGCTCACGGGGTAAAATGTTGTGGGTTTTGTTAAGGAAGAAGGTTTGAGGCTGCTTTGAGAGCATCTTACAGGTAGCTTAATTTAGGGGTTATAGCAGATGTTCTCCCTCTTGCCTTGCTGTGCTGCCGTGGAAAGCTGAGTTTGCCAAGCTCGTTATTCTCTCTTTCAGCTTCCCTGGTGTATTTTCCTGCTTGACAAGCTCTTGTTTACAAGCTGGAGAGCAAAGAAAACCCTGAAGAATCAAAAATTGAGAAAAATGGAGAGTCTGCTGGTGTTGCCTGCCCTGTTTGCTGCCTGAGGTGATATTTGAGGTAACTTGCTCACACCAGCTGGGAATTATGTTTTCAGAAATTTTTTTATTGCTCCTAAATAAAATAACAGTTCTGGTCCTTCTTGTAGGATCTCTGCCATGGGGTTCAGTTGGGGCTTTAAGGTAGGAGTAGGGAAACTGTTTCTCATTTTGTTGGTGTCTTGTTTATTGTACATTATTATTTGATATGGTTAAGGTGCAAGTCTGGTGCTGAAGACTCCAGAGCAAGAGGACTGGAGGTTTTTTGTAATTGGGAAATACCAGGCATTTTCAGAAATCCTTTCTTGTCTAACTTTGTCACTTGGTATTGAGGCAGGGACTAATTATAGTGAGTCAAAAGGGTTACTGAATTTACTTTGAATTACAGAATTTACTGAGTTTTAGAAGATACATGGAACAAAAAGCAACAACCCCAAACTTTACAGCATCTGCTCAGTGCTGGCAGTGGCTCACTGGTGATTGGACTGGTTCCCACTTCCGTCTTCCCAAAATAAGCTCTATTTATTTTTATCTTAATGGGTCAGGGCTGCAGCTCCTAAGCAGAGCTAATGGTCTCAAGGGCATCCTTTAAGTTTAAACAGGGTTTTGACTCATTTTTATGGGGGCTTTTGGAGAGGGACAATCACTCTCTGTAGGCTGCTTACAGACTTCCAAACTGCTTTTATGCAGGGCAATAAAAATTACTCAAATCACCATCCCACACTAAGACTAGAGGCCTGTTGGGTGGAAAAATTCTTCTTCCTTCCCATTAGTATCTCCCCAAAACCCCAAAGCACTGACACTCATCTTTGGTGAGGCACATTTCCATTTCTATTGCTGGGTTTTAGGCTGCCTCCAGCCTCGGGGTGAATTTCAGCTCTTCTGCCTTTTGCTGAATCATTTTATTTGGTTACAAAGTCATGGCTGCAGGGTCAGTACCTAACAATGAAACCAGTGAGTGCTCAGAAGGTAAACAAGGGGAAATCCTTCCAGGCTGGGACACAGCCCTGTCCTGAGCTGGGAACTGCTGGTCATCCAAATTTAGGCACTCCCACTTCTCCCCCCCAGCACGTGCACAGCAACAGCAAAAGGTGATTGAACCTTTGGGTGACTTTATCCTGCAGGATTAAGGCAAACCAGAGATATTTATATAGAAAGAAATGATTTATCATACTAATGATAAGACTAAAAAGGCCTTAAACAGAATTATTTGCTACCTAGTATGAGTAGCCAGAACTACTAGTATAGTACAGTGCACTATTATTGAAGCATTTATATTAAAGCAGTTATATTGAGGTAATTATACTAAAAATAGCAAAAAGTATTAACTAGAGAATGGTGTTACTCATGCAGATCAAGCACTGTGGGCAAATCTCTTTGGCTCAGCCCTGAGGAGTGGCTTTGAGGGGTGTGTTGGAAAACCCTCTGTTCAACAGTGGGCCTGGGCTGTCAGTCAGATGTGTCTGTGCCAGCTCACCTTTGGGTAAGGTGTCAGTAGCATCACTTGTTTGTTCCTTTATCAGGCACTTCATCATCTGCCACATTTTCACCTCACTCTCAGGCTGGTTTTAGCATGATTCACCCCAAAAGCAGCATGAGCCCCTTCTCCACTCACCGAGAGCTTTTTGAGCAGGGCATTGTTTGAGTTGTTCCACCCCCATTCCAGGCAGAGCATCCTGAGCAGGGACTGCACCCCCAGCCCAGCCCACACCTGTCCCTGAGCCAGCCCCCTTCCCTGGGACCCTGGGGACACCACAGGAGTCACAGCACAGAGGGGACAAGGTCTGCTGTGATGTCCCCTGCAGTGTCTCACTGACACAAAAAGCACTGAGCACGAGTCTCAGGCTGCTCTGATTCTCTGTGCAGTTTGTTTATTTAACAAATTGTGCTGCCAAGTGTTCTCAGCAGAGCTGTCGGGGGCCCTGCTGCAGCCTGGCCTGGGTGTGCAGCACAGACAGATTTTCCATCTGCCTGGCAGGAGCTTCCCAGCAGTTTCTCCCCACGCTGCTGACTGAACTAGGTCAGGCTCTCACTGCCTTCCCCATGCTGCAGACTGGGCACAAAATCACTCTGAACTGTGAATTCCCTGCTCCTGGCAGGATTGCTGTGTCCAAGCATCCTCTCATCCCTGGCCCGTGTCACACCCATCCCAAAGCACAGGTGCCATGGGGTAGGATCAGGATCAGCAGAGGAGCTTTTCCTTTTCCACACCATCAGTGTATTAGGAAACCACTGTGGCTTCCCAGGCCCATCTGACTGGCACCACAGCAAAGCCCAGGGGAAGCTTTCACCTGGTTTTTATTTCACATGCAATGCCTTGAAGCCTTTTGGCTCACACCCAGGCAGGGGGGCCCAGCAGGAGATCTGGGTTCTTACAAACTTGATAGAAACAGGCGAAAAGTGAGAATTTCTATCTGAGCAATGCCCAGAGCAGCCCTCGGAGCAGTGTCTGAGTCTGTCCCAGTGCCAGAGGTGAGCCAGCTTTTCTACAGCAGCCTTTTCCCAGGGAAATGCAAAGCTGAGGATTGCATGGGTTTGGGAGGGGGGTTGTTCTCCTGGAGGTTGTTCAGTGTCAGGGAGCTGGCTCTGCAGGAGCTCTGTGGGACTGTCAGCACAGCACGAAAACAGCCCTGTGCTTCTTCAGCCAAATGTTCCCAGTCCTCCCAGGAGCGTCTAAACTGGCCCCAGCTCACAAAGCCAACTGTGTACAGACCTCATTTTTATTTAGATCCATTCCCACCAAGTGCCAAAAGCAAGCACAGGGGAAAGCTCAAAAATAAACCACGACAGTTCTGAGAAGACTGAATTTGGGTGGAGCAAGGAATGACAATTCCAGCATTCTCCTGATCAGCTGATGTTGTGCACTAAGCAGAAAGGATTCACTGGCTGCAGGGCAGGTTTGGAGCCCTGCACACACCAGGCACACACCGGTCCCACACAGCTGAGATCCTGTGTGAGATCCTGGAGGGCCAGAGCAGGAACCCCCAGCCAAAGGTGAGTCTGGTCAATACAGCCCTGGCAGCATCCCAGAGCATCCTGCTCCAGCCTCAGCTGCTGCTCCTGCCTTACCTGAAGCAATTGTTGAGGGGCTGTAATTACTTTCCAAGCTCAAAACAAAATCCCAAACCTTTCCTATGACAGGAATGTTCCTGCCCTGCCATCCCTACGTGTTTTGTAGTGCATATCATCCTGAGAAAGTGCTGAGGTACAAATTCGCATTTGCAAAGCTTCTGCTTCATGACTTTGTCCTTAAATTCAAGCCCAGAGTGATTCAAGTGAGTTTCCACCCCTAGGGGAAGATTTTCTTCCCTTGAATGCTCCAGGATAAAGTGTCAAAGTTCTTCTCCAGCTGGATCAGCATTACCCATTCCCTGTGGGTAACAACTACAGCAGAGAGGGGCAGCATCAATCAGAAATGATCCAAGCAGCCCCTGAGCCTTTCCTCCAGGACTGTAAGGGAGAAAGAGAAAAGCTCCCCAAGCATCAAGAGCTTTCCAGCCACATGTGCATAAAAATCTCTTCCCTTGCCACGTGACCGAGGAAGAGGCACAGATCCATTACACAATAATAAAAATATGCCTTTGGCAGTGTGGAGCCAAAGTGGAGCTGCTGCAGGGAACTCAAACTACGCACAAGAAGGAGTAAAACAGGAATAAAAAGGACCAAAGTCAATCCTGCACAGCCTTCCCAGGACCTGCTGTGGCAGGACAGGGCTGGGGATCTGCAGCAAAACATCTGCCTGAAGCCCTGGGGGCTCCAGTGCCTGTCAGGACCTCACTGGGGAGATCAGGCTGGTGAGTTGATCAACTTTTCCTTTTTCTGCCTCTTCCTCCTCTTAAGCTTAACTTTGAAAACTTCCCATATAAGGCTCAAGTCACTGAGCACTCAGGTTTCCAAAGCCTGAGCAGGAATCCGTAAAGGCAACAGTTGCCAGTTAAAGGAATAACACCATGAGGGAAACATTCCTCAGCCTTTGCTGGGAGCTCCCACCTCCTTCAGCCTGTCCCTGCGCTGGGCAGCTGCCGAGACGGGCTTGGGCTCAGGGCTAGGAAAGGTTTGGCACGGGAATTCCTGGTGTTTCTGCTCCAGGCTGGAGAAGGTTTGGCACAGGAATTCCTGGTGCCTGAAGCCAAGAGAGCACTGCAGGTTCAGGACAGAAGGTGCATCCTCTGCTTTCCCTCCTTTGCCATTTCTTTGTGCAGCAGCAGGGGACATATCAAACCCCTGTTTGTACTGTGTAAGTACTTTCCTGGTCCCTATCAGTTAAATCTATCCATTTCAGGTGTTCTGTCACTGCTGTTAAATCTGTTTTTACCTGAATCAGCCTTGCATCCAAGGGCTCCTTTTGCTTCTGCCCCAGGAGTGCTGCAGGTACCTCCAGAGGTAAGAATTAGGGTCATGGGGATAATGATTATCTTGAAGATTAATTAAGACACCTTGAGGTACACCAGGAAATTGTGAGGCAGAAAGATGGATGTTTTGTTTGAGAAAGCCTCAGATACTGATAGGAAACAGAGAAGAAAGTCACGGTGTTTGCTCACTGCTGGGTCCCCTCATCCTGCTCCTGCCTCTGTCCAAGCAGCAATTCCCTCAGTTTCCTATTTCCACATGGCATTTCCACAGTGGCTTCACTGGCCAAAAGATCACCATCCAACCGCTGCAAGTGCCACCAAACCCTGCATCTGGCAACCCTCAGGGATTTTCCTCTGGGATTTCAGCCCAGCTGCCCTGGAAGCAGCAGAAAGTACAGCTGATCCTGACTCTTCCAGGCAGGATCTTTCCTTACAGAAACACTTCTTTAATGCTCAACAGGCATTGGTCATGGCCCAAAGGTCTCTAACCCTGGTGACAAAGCCATTGGTTAAAATGTCATTGGAAAATCAGCCCTGCTGCTGCACAGCATCCTGTGCTGGGCTGGCTGCCCACACCACAGAGAGGGGAGATGCTGATCTGCTTCCAATTTGCTTTTTCGAGCTCATCAGACCTTCTACGTTGAGGAACTATTTTCCTTTTAAAGTGGAACACCATGAGGTTTGTTCTCTTTCAAAAAGACTTCTTGGAGAGGTTGTTTATAGATGCTCTGGTGGATGTGGTGGTGCTCTGCATCCCACACACATTGCTGGGATATGGGATAAAGTGTTCTTGTGGAGCCATTAATTAGCATCAGGTACTTAGATACTCCCATTTATCCAAGTACTGGTCCCACAGACCTCCCAGCCTTGGGGGATTTTGTTTGCCACTTTTTATCCCATCAGGTCAACGTGCTGTGTTGTCTCAAGGTAATAGAAGTGATTATGGTGAGAAACTGTCAGAGGAGGAGCTGCCCTCCCACCCTCTGCTCCTTCTCACACCCTTCTTCTCCTCATGGGCCATTCCCTGCTTTTCTCCAGGTTATACTCCACAACTCCACAATGACATTTTTCCCTGCTACAGCTTGTGAGTCACATCTACCTCCAGGTGCCTGTCCCTTCTCTGCCCCGTTAGAGGGTTCCTGGGAGCAGGAATGCAGCTTTCCTTGTGATCTCCCAGTCCACAAGCATTTGAACATTTTGTTTCCCTTTCCATGAACTCAAAAGCCTTCATTCAACTTTCCACATGAACACTGGGTGGTGTTTTCCATCTCACAAGTCCAACCAACGCCTTTCAGCAGCAGCAAATCAGAGCTGAAGAACCAAAGGGCTTAGCAGCCAAATCCAGCCCTGGATCTGGTTTGCATTTCCCTCTCCTCTGCATGTTCTTAATTATAATATCACAGAACTGGGGGCTCCCACTGAGCATAAATATGTAGGATCAGCTGGCTGGATTTGGAGCATCTCAATATGCATTTCCAACCCTCAGGAGCTGAGAGCAGGATGAGAGCTAAGGCCAACGTGGAATTTAGCCAATGCTTTAAGCATCTTATTTCCAGTGCAGGAGTTGCACACAACAGTACTGGGGAGCTGCTAAAGCTGAGCTGCAGTGAGGAAGGGGCTGAGGCTCAGCTCAGACAGACAGGCTGAAAGCACTAAAGCCTGGCTCAAAGCCGGCCCAGCCTCTCTGCACATGACGGTCTTTGTGCTTTGAAGAAACCTCAGTGACCCAACCACGGGCAGGTCATGCTGAGGATGTTCACACCAAACCCCTTCTCCTTTTCCCACTCCTCTGGTCCCAAGCAGCTGCTTTCTGCTTCCCTCTGCATTGCTTCTGGGGGAAAAGAGCAAAACAAAATGAGGGATGGCCACAGATGCAGACTTGGAGAAGAGTAAGTTTGATAAAAATATTGGTGTGAGCCAAGTCCTTGGAATCACATCACCCCAAAGCAAACAGCTCCCCCACCCTGCCAAGAGAGCCAAAGGATCTCCCATTTCCATGCAAGTTTCCACACCAGCCCATGCCAGTGGTGCCCACAGGCTGCTCCCAAATCCCATCTCCTCCCCACAGGCTGTGCCATGATCTCTGCTGCGCTGCTCCTCTGGACCGTGCCCTGCGTGGCAAACCACATCCTGGGCGGCTTTGGCAAGCGGGAGCTGCAGGAGGGTGCCCAGCTGGCCTGCAGCCTGCCAGGGCCCCCCGGGCCCCCCGGGCCCCCCGGCGCGCCCGGCACCCCGGGCACCGTGGGCAGGATGGGCTTCCCGGGCAAGGACGGCAAGGACGGCCAGGACGGGGACAAGGGCGAGCACGGCGATGAAGGTAAGAGAGGAGCTCAGGTATCAGTGGGAAGGTGGAAGCTGTGCTGAACAGCCCCTGCACGGCTGAACTGCGCCAGCAATTCCAATGATCCGAGGGGTTCCGGGCTCCATCAGGTCCTGAAAGCTGCCTGCAGGTTCTGCTGGCTTCACTTTGTGGCACACTGAGGTTTGCCCTGCTCACGGCTCTCCAGAGGAGACAAGGAGCTGTCACTGGTTCCTGCTCCCAGGAAAACCTGAGCACAGGAAGGATGGGCTGCCCGGAGCGCTGTAACGGGACAGGCACTGCCAGAACAAAGCACGGAGCTGAGGCGGGGCTGTGCTCTCATCCTGCCGGCTCAGGAGGAGCAGCGCTGAAACCACAGCAGTGATTTCCCTCTGCCACACTAGAGAGCACTCCTGCCTCAGCAACGCCAGCGAGCCCAGCCTGCGCCCGCCTCCATCCTCCCTGCCCGACCCGGGGATCTGGAGAGCACATTTCCAACCGCAGCTGCATTTCCAGCTGCTCTTGCTACAGCAGGTCAAGAGGCACCGCATAAATCCTCACGATTTTGCTCATATCAGATACCACCGAGCCAGAATCACTGCCAGCCCAACTCTCTCCCCATCTTAAGGCAGCCCCTGCCTCCGGTGTTTGCTGGTTCATCCCCCAGCTGGGCTGGGCTGAGCTTTTTACCACATCTAGATTTACCTTGGGAAAAAAAAAAAAAAAAAAAAAAAAAAGGAAAAAAAAAACAATAGATCAAAGGTATTCACCTGCTCAAAGTGAGGCTCTGAAAGCTTCACAAATCTTCCCCACTCTGTAAAATCCAGATATTTAAAGCTTGTTCTTTAATTCCTCCTGTTTCTCAAGAAAAGCCAGATAATGGAATCAGCCTTTTGGTCCTTAAGAAGGACAGAGTTCCACTGTTACCACACCAGCTCCCTGCCTGCCCTGGTGGGTTTTTATTTGGATTCTCACACCAGCCATGGCTTCCTCCTAAATTAAATTTCTGCTGCAATTCTCTAACCCCCTTCCCTTGCTGTATCAGCTCTTTCCCTCAAAAGTGATAAGAAAAACTGATAAGATAATTTTTCTTCCAGGTCCCCAGGGCAAAACAGGAAACCCTGGCAAGCCAGGCCCGAAGGGGAAAACAGGAGCCCTCGGCAAGGCAGGGCCCCGGGGACCCAAGGGATTAAAGGGCAATCCCGGGAAAATGGGGGCTCCAGGGAAGAAAGGGCCCAAGGGGAGCCAGGGTGAGCCTGGGCTGCCAGGCCCCTGCAGCTGCAGCGGCAGCAGGGCCAAGTCTGCCTTTTCTGTGGCAGTGTCCAAGAGCTACCCCAGGGAGAGGCTGCCCATCAAGTTTGACAGGATCCTGATGAACGAGGGAGGCCATTACAACGCTTCCAGTGGCAAGTTCATCTGCAGCATCCCGGGGATTTACTACTTCACCTACGACATCACCTTGGCCAACAAGCACCTGGCCATTGGGTTGGTCCACAATGGCCAGTACAGGATCAAGACTTTTGATGCCAACACTGGGAACCACGACGTGGCCTCTGGATCCACCATCCTGGCACTGAAGCAGGAGGATGAGGTGTGGCTGCAAATCTTTTACTCAGAGCAAAATGGGCTCTTCTATGATCCCTACTGGACAGACAGCTTATTTACTGGATTCTTGATTTATCCTGACCAAGATTATCTCAATGAAGTGTAGGATGAGAAACTAGGGGAGAAAATAGGAAATGGGCCTCAATCCAACAGTGTGGCCTTAGCTGGGACATGCCTGGGATTATCAAATAATTCCACATTTGCCTATGGAATTATCAGTTGATTGCACCCTGCATGGGCTATTTAGACTTTTCCTTGATGTCATCAAACCCACAGGGCACCTACCAGGCTTTCAGCAGCCTCGTGAACGTCTCCATCCCAAAGCCACCCGTTATATACTCCACGATTATTCCAACATGCCATGGACATGTAAATCAAATACTGGTGCAGAATGCTTTGGTTATTGCATTGTTATAATAAAGCATGGAAACAAACAGAAATTTCCTAAAGCTGAGCTGGGAAGTGCCATTGATGCTGGAGATTGTCACTGGGCCTCCTCCCCTACACCCCAGCACAATCCTTGTTCATGGAATTAGGCTTTGCCAGTTCAGAGTCAGGAATTTGTCAGCTGGAGTTGTAAAAGTCCCTCCCAGCCCCATCAAGGCAGTTCTAACAGCAAAGGCATCTGGTCTGCACAGGAAGTGATTAAAAGGTCTTGTTTTTAAGGTTCAGGGCTCCTCTCAGGGCACAAATGGTGCACTGAGCACCGCTGGTGTCCCTCAGAGCAGAGAATCAGAGTCCCAGAAGGGTTTGGGTCAGGAGGGACCTTAAATCTCATCTTGTTCCACCCCTGTCAGATATTCAGGAATGGGGCAAGCATTAACATGAGGATGTTTGTAATACCAAGAAAGAGACAAAGACTGAAGTTTATTTTGTTTATTTTATTTATTTTATTGTTGGCTTTCAGTGCACTGGAAGAGACTGGCCTTGCTGCCTTAGGCAATCTTTTTGCTGGTCCTTTTGTAGACTACACCAGAAGAAGTAGAAATCTGGAACGAAGAACAAACCAAAACTTTGGTTGAGCAGTGTAATCAGAGCTCCAAAACCCCAGGGTAAGAGCCCTGGGGATGGCTCCGAGCCTGTCCTTCACTTAAGATTTTTTTCTAAACTTCAAATTTTGAGGATTTTCTTTGTTTTTTATGAACTACCCCGGATTTTTGAGCACTCACCTCTACCAGCTTCCCCCCAGAGATCTCTGCAGTGTGGCAGTAGTTGGGGAATTCAGCTACAAGTTTCCCACCTTCCAGTTTGACAGTTGCCTGTAAGAGAGAAAGGATTCATGTTGCTGGGGTTGCTGGAATTTCTCCAGATTCTGCAAACACCTGCACACCTGATGCTGGGAGTTTATGAGGCAGAAGTTGTGTGTTGCACAGGGCTAAGATCCCTGGGCTTTAGTTCTTGAATGTTCACAATTTAAACAGACACTTGTTCATTTCCAATTCCTGCAGGTTCCAGATCTCCACATCACTCATTGACACCTCTGAAAACAGTCCTGACAGGCAGCCCAGGGATCAGTGATGATGGAATCAGGGAATCCCAGGATGGTCTGGGTTGGAAAGGGCCTTAGAGCCCCTCATGTTCCACCCCTGCCATGGGCAGGGACACCTCCACCAGGTTTGCTTTTCTCCCTAAATCCAAACCCCCCTGAGGCTGGGGAGCTGAGGAGCTCCATGAATTTACCTTGAACTTCCTCCCTCCCATGGTCTCCATGTCTGCCTCGCTGCCCACGGTGAAGGTGTTGGTGGTGGTGCGGCCTCCTGGGAAGTGCTGTGTCCAGGTGAAGTCATTCCCATTCTGCACCACCTCAGTCACAATCTTGCAGTTCCTTCCCATCTCAATCTTGTCACTGGGGAGACCTTAAACAATAAAAGCACAGAGTTTATCAAATCTAAGCTGAATTTGAACTGAAGGGTGGTGGTAGTGTATTTGTTCTCAGAGCATCTGATTTGTTGTTCATTTTTTATTTTTAATTTTTTTACAACATCAAAGCTCTGAGTTGAAATTACTGATGTAAAGAAAGATATTGGTACATTAATGCATTTGCTAAAATAAATCTTGCATTCTGTTCCCTAAGAAACAATACACAGGAAAAATGTACACAGGACATAAAATATTCCCTTCTCCTTAACCTACACATGCAATGCTTGGAATTTCATGTGTGGGACCTTGGGCCTTTGCTATTTAGCTGCACATACCTGGTTTTATATTTTCTCTTGCTCTTTAACTAGATGCACATGGAACCATGGAATCTTTGGACAGTTTGGGTTGGAAGAGCCCTTAGAGATCATCCAACCCCTGCCATGGGCAGGGACACTTTCCTCTATCCCAGGTGGCTCCAAGCCCCATCCAGCCTGGCCTTGGGCACTGCCAGGGATCCAGGGGCAGCCACAGCTGCTCTGGGCACCCTGTGCCAGCCCTGCCCACCCTCACAGGGAAGGATTTCTTCCTACCATCCCATCTAAACCTACACCCTGCAAGTTTGAATCCACTCCCCCTTATCCTGTCACTCCATTCCCTTGTAAAGTCTCTCTCCATCTTTCCTGTAGCCCCTTCAGGCACTGGGAGGCCACAACTGGCTCACCCTGAAGTTTCTCCTCTCCAGGCTGAACAATCCCAGCTCTCCCAGCCTTT
Source organism: Toxostoma redivivum (assembly GCA_013397375.1). Taxonomy (NCBI): domain Eukaryota; kingdom Metazoa; phylum Chordata; class Aves; order Passeriformes; family Mimidae; genus Toxostoma; species Toxostoma redivivum. The sequence goes on from VXBI01014470.1 coordinate 226,621, forward strand.
CCCCAGGATTTTTATCCAGTCCATGCCCCGTGCCTGACCCCAGCCAGACTCACCAATCTTCTGCACAAAGGCATCGTAGTTCTCATCGCTCTCGAACTCGTATTTGCCTGAGAATGCCATGGTTCCCTTGGGATGAGCCTGGGCAAGAGGAGCAGCAGCTGGATGGATGGGAGCAGAATGGTTCAGCTGGGCTGAGCCCTGGATTTATAAAGCAACCCAAGCTCTCAGCCCACCTGGCCCACACCCCTTGGAAGCAGAACTTTATGGCCCCCATGAGTCACAGCGATGCCATCGACCTGTGGAGAATCAAGGTTATCAGGCAATTGTGCATCCTTGCCAATAACCTGGAGATCAGCAGGAATCAAGGCCAAAGGCTCCCTTTTCCTTTAGTGCTGATTTCAACAAAATGATGTATTTTTATTCTTAAGATTTCACTGCATTCAGGATGGAATAGAAGTAAAATGAAAATGGACCGTGCACCAGTTCTCAGCTCTGCAGAGAAAGACCTGGGGAAAGTTGTGTCACCACCAGGGTTTCCTTTGCACTTTTGATTTAAAAGTGGCTGTAAAATGTCTCTATCCTGAAAACATATTTGACACTTAGTTTGTTAATTAAAACTCCTTCAGCTTAATTCCAAGATTGCTGAACTCAACAAAAGGAAACTTCTTTGCCCAGCTGGATCCCAGTGCTGAGGCCCCAGCTGTAAAGAGTGGGGCAGGGATGGCACAGCCATGGAAGCCTCAATCACTGCTCTGTTCCAGAAGGATCTGCACAACCTTGAGTTCATGGACCTCAAGCCATAAACTCTCCTGCTCACGTAAAACTTGCAGGGACAATTCCACTGGCAGAGTAACACCACAGGGACCTTGGGAGAGAGATCAGACTGGATAAGGAAAGCAGCCCAGTCCTGTGTGAATGGAAGGAGATAATCAGATTATATGAACAGTACTTGAGCTTTTATGCTCTCTGTCCATAAAGATCAGATTATATCGATAGCTGTCCCAGAAATGCTGACAGCTCCATATAGACCTGGATGGGATATTCCAGAATGCCATGGTTTGATTCTGCTGGTTACAAGGAGCAGTTATGCAGAAAAGCTCAGCGCTGCATTTGGAGGTACCAGGATGATGTCAATTCCAAGTGTGTGGCATCTGGAGAGAGTGAACAGGAATAAGTTGGCAGAGAAGTAAAACTCTGGTGGAAGCTCATCCCCAAAGGAAAAGGTCATCCAAAGTGAGCAGTGAATTCCCTCTGCCTCCCAGTCAGCTCCTCTGATATGCAAAACAGCCGAGTCTTCAAATGCTGCTGGGAACAGAGGGAGCTTCAAGGAGCCAAATCAAAGCCTTGGAAATCTTTACTTTGAGAATATGCTTGCACAAAATAATAACACAACGTTTCTGCATTCCTTTTGTCTGTGGAGTCCCCTCGCCCTTGGGTGGCTCCCAGCAGCCTGCCAGGTTTATTAACCTTTCAGAAAGCCAGCGAGAATCACTGGGAGACAAAACGAGGATAAGGGAGGTGATTCCAGCAGTGACTGAACCAGGCAGTGCCGGGCTTTGAAGTGCTTTTAGAGCTGGGTTGAAGCTGAACTGGGAGGACGGATTCAGAAAATCAGTGGGAGCTCTCCAGTGACCACAGAGCTCCAGTTAATGACTCCCCCGAATGGAACTTGCTGGGGAAAGCCTGTGGAGCCCTGAACCAGCCCTCCTTAGGAAATGCTAATGATTATTAATTCCTCTGGTACTCAGAGTAATCATTGCTAATGAATTCAGGATGAGCTCATTTGGCGTTAATGTGCTGGGTAATTCCAGGGGAGCCCTGTAAGCTCGGCCTTGTTAAGTGCCCGTTTAGTCTGGTCCGAGGTGCTGCTGCTCTCCAGCCCTAAAGAGCAGAGAATTCATTACCAGAATGGGGCTCAGTTATTGCATGGCTTGGACAGAGCTCAAAGATTGCACAGAAGTGCACCTGCCAAACTCCACAGGTGACACAGCACAGGGATGTGGCTCTGCCCAACAAAACCAGGAAAAACAGGAGCTCACCTGCAGGGGAGGAAGGCACAGATCTTCCAAAAATCCCCTACTTCTGGGGACTCCCTAAAAGAAAATTCAATTATTTTGTGTGCCAACTCTTCATCAGGAGAACCTTCAGTGTGTCTGGATCTCCAAAAAAGAAATTTCCAGCAATTTTCTGGAACCAAAGGATTCATGCAGGCTGGCAGAGCCTCTGTAGGAAGGGTCTGGATCCCACTGGTGCTCCTGATCTCTGAGTGGAACCTCATGCTGAGGTCTGGGCTGGGAATTACAGAGACAGAAAACTAAACCTGGGGAAATGCACCTGGTACCACAACTTCTTGGGAATTTAATTCCCCCCTCTCTCCAAGATTCTTCCCTGTAATGAGTTATCCTGCAGTAAATGTTGTCAGTGGTATCCAGTTAAATGGGATGCACAGCAGAAATGGGAAGCTATCTTGATTTTTAACAATTACAACAGAAGACTTGAATTTTGTTAAGCTAGTTTGGATTTGTGCATCCTGAAAAGGCACAGGAAGACTAATTTTGGCTGCTCTCAATTTGGTTCCCACAAAACTGCTCAGATTCCTTTGAAGTATCATCCTTGGATTAAGAACCACTGTGGAATATTTTGAACTCCAATGGTTTTAGTGTAATGTAGACAATATTTCAAAGGTTGCTAAAAAGAAAGATATAATTCAACTTGATCTGCAGAGCCTTCTGGTCAAAAATTGGAGTTAAAGCTCCCCTCTCTATGGATTTCTTATATAGAAATATAAGAAGTTCTAATTAAGTTAATAACTGACAGCCCTAAAGAAATCATTGCAGCTCTTCTGGACTTTTCTGAGCAAACCCCAAAGCCACCCCCTTTATCTACACAGTTCATGGGCTGTGTTGTAAAGATTTTATTACTTGATAATATCTGAGTGATTGTCCTTGCTGACACATCAGATAACACAGATCCAAATGGAACTTATCCTGCAGGGAATCTAGTTGGGATTTCCTCACATGGCTGTGGCTCCAGAGAGCTCCTGCTGCTCCAGAACATTCCCTCAGCTCTGCTTCCCCAAGCTCTGGCCAAGGGAACACTCCATTCAAACACTGCTCTTTTCTTTCTCTGAGGGCACATCTGGTTTGCAGCTGACCTTTTGGTATTCCCAAATCCCCCCTGAAGCCTTTCCTGCCCTCCCCTCCCCTGCAGCTCACCTGGGACGAGGCTGAGGTGGAGCAGCACCTGGAGCTGGGGAGAAACCACCCCAAGAACCAACCAAAGCTTGAGCTGAAATAATCTCAAAGGTAAGCAGGAGAAACCAATATTTGAGTGCATTTTTCTTATGCCAGTGCAGTGTTTAGTGAGTGCCCCACTGAAAATATTGATCCAAGCCAAGTGTGCAGGGACACACACTCTGAGAAGCAGAGAAGGATTTCTTTCCTTGAAATACAAGAAAAGCCAGTTTTCTTTGCACAGAAAGCCTCTTCTGGGCCTCAGCTCTGCTTTGATGTGTGTGATTCACAGCAACATCTCACTGCATACTTTCAGCTCTTTGAAATTGTTTATATTGCCTTGGATACATTTATCAGGAGAAGAAAATATACTTCTGTGGCAGAGAAAATACACACATTTCACGTGCCATTCCTTCCCCACCTCCACACCAGGCAGATCTTTGCATCTCCTTGTTCCAGGAATTGCTTTTATTACATCTGGTGTCCCTCTTTTACAGTTTGATTTATTCCTGAGTTGCTCAGCACTAAGTTGGCTCTTATTAATCAAACAACATTGATGGAAAAGTGGGAAAATGAGACTGGGTTGGTAACAGCTGTGATTTTCTCAAACCCTGGAATAAGTCACATTTCTCTTAAAGATTCCTCCCAGAATCAGAAGAGAAATCTGGAAAACACTTCAAAATCTGAACTTCTACTTAAATGTTGCTTTATTCCAGAATACCAAACAACAGCTGTTTCCCTCCTAAGCAAAAGGAAAAGCATCAGGGGCCAAAAAAACCCTAAAAAGTGGCAGAGGGCTCAGTTGGTCAGAGCAGGGTGCTGAGAGCACTGGGTTTGTGGGTTCAGTCCCTGTATGGGCTTAAGTGTTGGACTTGATGATCCTTGTGGGTCCCTTCCAACTCAGAACATTCTGTGAGCTGGAAAGTTGTTTATTTTTAAAACTTGATTTTTAATCTAAGCTTGTGTTTTCCAATGGCTCAGACTGGTAACATGCACAGGTCACTCTCAGGCTGCTTAAAACCTCAGTGACTGAGTGGGAGCCAAATTCCCAAAATTTGCCTTCCTCGGGCACAAAATGCTCTTGCAAAATCAGCTTTTGAAAAGAATTTGCATGCAGGAGCGATGCAGGATCCTGGCTGTCCCTGTGCTCCCCTGGTGGTTGCAGGAGCAGCAGGATTTGTCTGGCAGCCAGGTGAGCTCACCTGTGCTGGGCCACAGCACCATCCAGTGTCGGCTCCGTGCTGCTGAAGCCCCCAGGGAATTCCAGGGAAAAGCTGCAGCTTGTCCTCTAAAAGGCAGGAGAGGTAAAGAAAAAAATATCTCAGCTCTCCCTGCATCAGAACTGTTTTTTTTTTTTTTTTTACATTTACAAAATTCAGGATCACAGACTGATTTGGGTTGGAAGGACCCTGAAGATCCTCCATTTCCAACCCCCTGATGCAAAGTCTGGGGGCACAATATGGATTTTGAAGCTGAAGAGGAAATCTGTTGGGTTTTAATCTGCATTTCTACAGAGCTTTTCTACCTGTGATCTGTACTCAGAACCTGTTTATACCCTGTTTGGGGGGGATTTTTATCTGCACTGTTGCCACCCAGCATTGTTTGCAAGCCAGGGCTCACAAAGGCTCTTTGGCTGGGGCATTTGAATCCCCTGGACCCCAACCTTTGGCTGCCTCCCCCTCCTCTCCCAAAATAAAGCCTTGCAGGTTATTGGTGGCACGAGGCTGAGCCAGGGCTAAACCCAGGATCTGTTTTCTCTCCCCTCCTCAAAGCTGGAAAGCAGCTCCAGGAAGATGTGTGGGCTTTGTGTCCCTGCAGGAAGGAGGAATTTCCCCAGGGAAGCAGGGAATGAATCCCTGCAGGGACCATTGGCCTTGGAATGATGCTCCCAGGGGTGGGAGAGGTTTGTCCAGCCCTGTGGTCAAGGACTGGGAAAAAACAGGAGCACACAGGGATGGGAGTGCAGGGAGAGGCTTCCCATCCCTCCTCTGCTCCTGAGGAAGGGGCACCCAGCCAGGATTGACTCCCTGGGGTCAGAACCCAGCTCTGCCCATCCTGGGAATGGGGATCCCAGCAGAGTGAGACACTGGGAATGCTGCAATCCTTCAGTGCTAATTCAGGGTCTTGTCTGAGAAAAAAAATCCTCCTCCTGCAACAATGGCTTTGTTCTGAGAGGTTTGGTTTTGTCTGGTCAGTGCCTGCTCTTTTAAGTCATTGTGACCTACATACAGAGAGGATCCAAATAAAAAATTAAAGAGAAAGAGCTCTCTGTGACACTGCCTGGCTGAGCCAGCCCTGCAGTTCTGTGGCCTCTGGATTATTTTTTCACACAGGGCCAGATATGAGTTTATATAAATTTTGTATGGTTGGGTTCTTTTCTTCATTATCATATGAATGTTTAAATATCCCTCTTCAAGGAAAAATGTAGAGTTTGCCCACTGAGGGTGAAGGGATGGACACACCCTTGCTAGTGCTGTTATCCTGATAATATAAAGAAAGAGCTAGCCTGGAGCTGTGCCTCTGAATAAAACCCAGGACTGAGCACAGGGTGAGGCTCTGGAGCTGACACCTCAGCTACCCTGAGCCCCAGGGGCCTGTGCCAGCACACAGCACAACAGCTGGGTTAAAATCATTTTCCCCAGGACACTTTGATGAGGACTGGATGGCACAAGGAATTCCTCTGGAGATGTGGAATCCAAGCCCTGCTCTAGCTCACATTTAAATCAGGATTAGTGGGACCATGACTCCTGCTGGCTGCTCATGAAGCTGGGTGAGATCAGTGTGGGATCAGCTCAGCTCCCAGGGGCTGCAAACTGATTTCATCTCCCAAAGGTCTGTTCCACCTGGAATAACCCAAGCTCTGAGCTGAAGGAGAGCTGTGCTGCTGCTCCAGCCCGTGCAATCCCTGCCACAGCTGGCAACAGCTGGAGAAGCAGGAAAACACCCGGGGCCAGAGGAGCCCTGCAGGATCCTGTGCTCCGTGCCCTGTCCCTGCACAAGGAAGGGCAGCTCCCCCAGCCTGGCACCTTTCCCTGCTCCCAGACAACAACTGGCATTTCAGCCCAGCCGAGGGAAGCAGCTGGCTGGGGGTGAAGGAGGAAGCAAATTAGAGTTTATAGGATCAAACAAGCCCACATCACTCCCTGTGCTTGGGGCTGCAAGGCCAGCTCGCATCCACCTCTGCTGCTGATTGTTTTTTTGACAGGAATTGCTCCCCAAACAGTCATGTTCAGTGATTATTTGTCTCCTTCCCTCTTCCCCTGATTACAGCCAGACTGGGACATCCCTGATCCGCATAGAAATGAATATTTCAAAAGGCAGGGCTGTCCTCCAAGGGCCCTGTGCACCATTAGGCCTCCAGATTTACTGCCCCACCAGAGGCCAGGGGGGTAATGAGGCAGCAGCAATGGGCTACGAATCAAGAGAAAGGAGCTCAGAGAAAGGGATTTGCCTTGGCACATTCCTGCCTGGCTGTAAATTAAAATTATCACTGAGGTCCTGCCTTTATATGAGGAGCTTTCACCTGATTTTGCAGCCCCACTCCCAGAGGCTGCTCTGCACTGCAGCAGCTCCTCTTGACTCAGCAATGTCCCGTGTTCCAAACCATCCTAACCCAAAGCCCATTTAACAGGAGCTTTGCTGTGTCACTGTGGTGGATGGAGCCCTGCTGTTTCTGGGCTCTCTGCAGGACAGGTTTCCCTCGGTGCTGAGCAGTGACTGCTCCCTGTGTGCCCTGCCAGGAGCAGGCAGGATCTGCAGGAATTGCAATCTGTGCACCCAGGCTGATGCAGCTGCAGCAGGATTGCTCATGAATGCCAGGAATTGTGGCCTGCCTGTGGAAAACACATCCCAGCCTCAGCACCTGCACAGCTCTGCAGTCCCCAGAGCCCTGCAATCCAACATTTCCAGCCTGGGCTCTCTGGGGCTCCTCCTCTCCCACTGAACCCTGCAAAGCTCTGTGCTGCTTTGTATCTCAGTGTGCTTCACCCTCGGAACTGACTCATGTTTTCCCTCTTTTGGGAATGATTCAAGAACTTCCTCTGGCCTGACCACATCTGACTCACCCTGGGTGACTTCAGAAATTCGAATGAAATTGAGATTGGTGGAGAAAAAAGCAAAACTAAAGTCAAATTGTAACTGCTGATGTGACAAAGTATTCCTGCCTCCAGTCTGCAGGCAGAGGAGGATTTATCTGTCTGTCACTGGTCCAAGCCTGCATCCACCAGCCAATTTGATTTGATTCTGAGGGGAAAATATCATGAGTATCAGGAATCCCTTTTATATTAAATTTATCCCCAGAGGAAAACCCTTTGCAAGGCAAAAAAATTCCCTGTACCAGAGATTTCCAATCCCCACTGACACTTGGCTATGAACTCGGGGTGAACACCCAGAGAAACAGTTTCACATTCCCCAGATACAGTGTCCTAGAGATCAGTGTTTTAACTGCAAAGAGCTATTTTGTTTGAAGAGCTTACACAAGCATTTAAACCTTTGCTATTTCATGCAGGGGACAGTTGCCAAGTCTGTTCTGTGCCTGCAAGCACCAAGCAGAACAGAGGATGCTTTGTGAGAACTGGTTCTATTCCATTTACCAAATTTTAGACAGCACTGATTTTTACATCTTTCATTTTTCATCTCAGAGAGGACAAGAGATTTTCTCCTTCCTCCTCTGTTCTTTCCTGCACTGGGGAGGTCTTTGGCTGCTTTTATGCAGAATCCTGACTGAGACTCCTCCATTCTCATTAAGGAATAACTTGATTCAATCCTGGTAATTCTTTCGGGACCCAGTCCCTCACCTTGCACTCTGTGATTCACCAAGGGAGTTTCCTACAGAAATGTGTCCCTTGAGGGGTGCAGCATGAAATTCCAGACTTCAGAACATTTTTGTCATTCCCAGGGATGCCAAAGCACAACAAACAGAGCACCCCAGGCATGTGCTGGGCTGAGGCACAAGAGGTGCAGAAGGAACACTGAGTAAACACCAGCTGCCCCTGCCAGCACAGCAGTGCCATGTGCCAGGGGGCTCTGAAATGAATTATCCACAGTGCAGGTCTCAAAACACAAGGGGTGAACCCTGTGTGAAGGGCAGATTGCTTGCCAGCAGTAGCTGTAATTCTCAGTCTTCCCCTCAGAACAAATACAACTGCATGGTACAGTTCATTTGTTTCCCTTACAGTTTTCCATCCCTTTTTATTCCAGAAGTTAGGCTGAGCCTAGAGGGAGCCTACAACCCTGCAGTCATTACTAGGTGCTTCCTTTCCAGCACCAAGTACCTCCATTGTGGTTTCATTTCTGTATTTTCTAAACTAGTGTGAACTGTGCCTGGAAAATGCATTTTTTAGAGCATTTCTTAACGTTTTGGAAGCCTAACCTTGCCTACTACCAAGAGAAACAACCACACACTTCCAACCAGTTGTTCCAGTGAACAGAAATAAATTTAAGCTGGTGAAGGTATCTTTTCCCAGCAGAGTTTGTGCTGCTCAGCACGGTGGTTTCAGCAGCAGTGGGGAAAGAACAGTTACAAAGAAATGATTATCCAGCTCCAGCAGCACATCCTGGGCACTGCAGCTTGGGCCCTGCTCTGTGATAAGCCCCACATGGGGGATTGGATTAGATTAGGGCAATATAGACAAATGCAACCAACACATTTCCTCACCAGGGTGGTGACACAGTCGTTGAAGGTTTGCATTTTTCTTTTTATTAATTGCTGGAGTAAGTGGGGAGAGTTTCACTGGGCCAGCTCTAGAAGGAGGGTCACAGGCAAGATCCAGCCTCTGATCCCAGGGAATGCAGTTAAAAAAGCACAAACAGTGCTTTGCAAATCATCAAGATTGGTTCTAATCCCATTAATCTTGTGCCTTTGGAGCTGCTAACAGACAGATGTGCAAGAGTCAGGCTGAATGACCCCTGACAGAGATGTCCTCATTCCTGGCCTTTGTCACTTTATGGACTTGTCTGTGACAGGACCAAGGAAAGGGATTTTTTAGAGTTTCCATTCTGATTGCATCACTCCAACTCCACACTCCCCAGAACTCTTGGACAAGCAACATTTGCTGTCTTTTAGCACAGATCACCAAGGTGTCCTTATCAAATCTCTCGTGTCAATCATCTCTGCCCTGGGTTTGTGGAGCAGCTGCCAATCACCCACCCTGCCACCACAGATCCCAGAGCTTCATTGATTCCAGTACAGAGCCACAGCCTGTTTTGTTCTGGAGGTGATGGGATGTTTTTTCCATGGCCTGAGTTAAAGGGAGTCTCTGAATGAGGGCAACACAATTTCCCAACCATTGACAATCCTGGGAAAGTAACAGAGGGAGCTCTTGGTGTGAAGAATTCTTTATCTTGATGTGCAAGCCCCTTGCAAATGGTGCTGCTCAGAGTCAGAACCTACAGGATTACCTGGGAAGAGAAATTAAAAATTGACCTGACTTTAGCAAAGAAAATGACTTGCAAAGGATTTGCAGGCGAGCTCTGACAGGAATTCAGGCTGAGCCTGGGCACTCCATAAATTGATCCTACTTGGAATTAGATTGGGAAAGGGTAAGAGAAGATACCTACCAGATATCCATAAAATACAGGGATACATCTCTTGCTTGAAAACACTGAAAGCAATCTGGGAGATAATTTCCTTACCTATTCCCCCTCAATCCCTGTGATATTTTAAAGTAATAACAAACTTGTTTTTATTCATCAGCAGGGCTCCCTCACTATTTTTAACCAGAATGCAAAAATACACAATTAGACAGAGACACATAGTCCAAGGTCTGCTTTCAAAATCAGAAATCTGAAAATACTTACTTGTGATGACAGCACTTCTTTGCTCCCACCCCTCCCAGGAGAGCTGCAGACCTCAGGAAGAGCTGGGACTTATTTTCTGGGTTGGTTTTTTTGGGTTTTGACTGAAAGACCAACTGCATGGCAAAGCTGAGCTTTCAATACTTTTGCTTTTTAAGCATGCCTTTAAAAACTTGACTGCATTGTCACTTATGCCTTGCCCCTGCCTTTGGAACAGCTTCAAAAGTATCACAAGAGAGGCAGAGGAACCCAGGGGAGTGTGGAACCCCAGGCTCTGCAGTCTCCATCACAGACTGAGCTCCCAGGAAGATCCAGGTACAAAAGCCACAAGTTCTGAGTGACAGAGAAAAGCAGACAAGGATGAGAGACAAGAGTTACTTGGTTTTACTCAGGTAAACCATGAAGGCAAGCTGGCCTGTTAAATGCCATTTTGAAATCTCCCTAGAAAATCCCATCACAGATTTGCTCTCTTTTGGGGACCACCTGCAGTGCCGGGCTCTGGTCTGCAGCCAGTCCATGTCTAATTGTTGTATGTCAGACAATGTCAAGCTGGAAAACACATTTGTCTCCACCAGTCAATTTGCTGAAATCCATTCAATTGTTAAAGTCAAACAATTAGCAAGAAATCTGAATGTCTCAGTAACTCTTCATTTAAGGAGAGAAATTAGTTTGTAATTTATGGAATAACTTGATGCATCTGAAAGACCAATTTTCTGGTCCCTGTGTCATTGTCAAGGATAACATTTAGCACTTACACAACATTTCATCCTCAAGTTGTTTTTAAACCTTCACTATAATTAAACCACATCACTCTTGTGTGAATGAAATGTTATTGTCCATTTTTCACAGCCAGCAGAGCTGAGGCTCCTCTGGAGTGCCAAAGAGAAGGACACAGTGTCACAGGCAGTTGGCAGCTGCTCCTTCAGCTCTGGAAGTACAAAGGATCCAAATGATCACCAGTCAATTCCATTTCCTCTATTGTCCTGTCTCCTTGAGCTCTGTCAGCAACAAATCTCGAGGAGAACAGACTCTGTAGGATTCCCACTCCTCTAATTAAGGTGTTTTACCCTTCCTGCTATTCCTGCTTGAAAAGGATTCATCTCCAGGGACCACAGGTGAGGAAAAGCCACACCTCACCTGCTGGACACTCTTGATGTGAACAGAGCTTGGCTGCAGGTGTAGAATAACCCCAGAAACACCACAAGGAACAAAAAAGTTACTCTGACACATTTATGGCTAAAGAGACTTCTGTCATTTCTCAGAATATTTTTGTGAGGAATTCTCTATTAATTACCAAGCTGCCTTACCCACAGCTGAGTTTGGCCTCTCAATGTGTCCTGGCTCCAGTGCTGATCCCATTTTCTTGGAATGGAGAAACCCACGGAGATACAGTGTGGATGCCACCAGCACCTGCAGCTGCACAGGATTCAGAGGAAGGCAGAAACCAGACAGAGCAGGAGGTGAGACGGGAAGTACCTTCAGACTCCATTTCCTTACCATTACAAAGTGAGATGTCAGCAGTGAGACAGTGCCAGCCCTCTACCCCAAGGGTTCACAGTTACCATTTTTTAAAAGTAACCCCAACAATGGAAATCCATTTCAATCAGTTCTCCATATGGATGTTAGGTAGAGTCCCACTCATTGACTTCATCCCTTGTTCACAAGAAAGGCAGCACATGATTGACTTTGCAGGTTGCAGGGCAGAATTCTGGGGCACGTGTGCCTGCAGTGAGGCCTTCCCAAATCCTTTCATGTTCATTCCTAAACCCAACAAAATGAGCTCTGTGTTCATGGGGCCATAGAAATCAGTTACAACATTACAGGAAGGATTGATGATTTCCTCACCCCAAACTAACTTTCTGTAACAATTCACTAAAAAATTTCGATCCAGTTTAAATATAATTAACAATTGTTGTAAGAGCATTACTTTCCTAATCTGCTAGAGGAGCAGTGAGTTTGCAGCACACAACCAGGACCCAGATTTATTTTCAGTTTATTTGCCTGTACCTTCTGCACTGCTCATGTACAGTGGTTTTCACTAGTAACACTTTTTCTCTTTAACTTAGAAAGCCTTGAACATTCCCCACCAGCAGATCATGCCTTGAAAACGCTGACTGGTGGATTTATTAGCACTTTGTAAAGCTGTGAACACTAAACCTGGCTCAGGGAGGGTTTGGTGGCCCTGCCTAGGGTCACAGGAAGCCACTGTCACCGTGGCAGGCACAGGAAGCCACTGTCACTGCGGCTGGGATTGAGCAGGGCAGCAGAGCTCTGTTCCTGCAGCAGGGAGCTGCAGAGGCTGCAGTGAGGATATAAAACCTCACCTTGGAACGTGGGGAGGCCCAAAGCTCAGTGGGGCTGCTGGAGCTCCAGACTGAGAACATCTCCAAAGTTCCTCCTGCATCCCAGTGCAGGAATCAGGAGAGGGATCTGCTGTCCCACTGCCTCTGTAAATCCACACCTCAGAGCCCACACTGAGATCAGCTGCAAGGACAGCACAGGGAGCTTGGGAACCTCTGCAGCTCCTTGGATACCTGCAGCACCACAAATTCCAGCCCCTGGCAATTCCCAGGGGCAGCTCCTTGAGGAGCCTCACTCTAAGGACGCTGAGGGAAGCTGCAGTCACAGATTTGGATCGTTTCACTGGAACCCTGAGCACTGTCCATTTATGAATGGGGCTCCTTCATGGCAGTGCATTTCCAGGGAACTTGATGCCCAGACAGTGATGTTCCCACTGTCCAGCATCCAAAAACTCCATCCCCACACCCCAGTAGTTATAACCTGAATTACTCAGAGCTGCTGGGACTGTTCACACTTCCAGAGTGGAGTTTCACGGCAGAACAAATCAATATCACTAATGCTGAGTTTAAAGGTTCCTGTGCCCAGATCTGTCTCATGTCCCAGCCTGCCCACACCAACAATTCCTTCCCCTGGGTGCTCCAGTTGGATCTGCTGCTTCCTCACATCCCCTCACTCCCTCACCCAAACTCAGCTGCCTCAGCTGCCCATCCCAAAAATTCACTGCAACACATCTTCATGGAGCTCAGCATTTTTCCTGCCTTCATTTTAATTGTTTTATTCCCTCTGATTGTCTCTGTTCCTCTCTGTAATTTATAGTTTCTTCTCTCCACTTCTGTCCCTCCTGCCGCTTGCTGAACATAGAGAGACTTGTTTTAATTTACAGAGTGTGGTAGTGCAATCTGTTTCATTAACTTAATTAGTTTTATTTTGGCAGTTTCTAAAGGTTCCAGGATAGAAAAAAAAGACTTCAACTATGCAACAACTCTGCAGACCAGCCACTGTAAGGCAAATCCTGTCTTAAGGAGATTACAGGTTAAATTTGAAATAAATAGAAATTAAATGGTGATCAAAGGTATTTGGGATGGAAAAAAATTATATAGTGAGGGCTTTTTTGTTAAATTTACGAGTTCCACCCTGCATCCACATGCCTATGTTGGTAAGGTTGAATGCAGGAGTTACCTATGATATTTCTGTGGGGCATTATTCTGGGATATAAATGTCCTCATGTGCCTCTTTTTAAAAGCACACACAGCACCTTTCAGCATCCAAAGGAGCCGTTTATGTTTTATTTCGATCCCTCGGTAGGGTCAAGCACATAATCTGCAGTCACTGCAGTGAAGCAGAGAACAAGCCAAACACCCACTCTGTTCCCTACGGAGCACAGGAATTGCTGGGGACTCCAGGGGATGTAAAACACAACAATTTGCATTTGAATGTCTTCCACAAGCAACACCTGCTGAAAAGGTGCGTTCCAGCAGAAGACTTGCAAGAGGAAATCTTCGGTATTTTGCTCATCCTTTACATAAATCCGAGCTTAACATGACAAAGAGCCTGCTGGGCTGAGCTGTTGGTTCTGAGCATCCCATCAGCTCCAGGGCTGAGCAGTTTTAGTTTCTTTCTGTGTCAGACTGGAATTTCTTGTAGGATTTTCTCAGGATTTAAGGCCTCGTTCTCTGCTCAGCAACCACAGGGAATGGAGCAGGGGCTGAGTGTCCTGAGCACACAGAGTGGTGCTGAAATATCGCCACAGGATAAAACCTCTCTGCTTCGTAGCCAAGGCCACGGCCCTTCTGTCCTGAGAGGTGGCTGGAACTCAGCTTTGGAAAATTTCTGAGTGCAAATGGATCTTTTGAGGTGCAGAATCACAGAGTGGCTGCCCCATCCCTGGACAAGGCTTGGGGCAAACTGGTGTAGTAGAAGGAAATCATTCATTCCTTTTCTCCCCTTTCGACTTCACCTTTTCCACCTTTACCTGATGTGTCTAATTCATGGTGCTGAACACCTCGAAATGCCGATTTACCTCACAAAAGGCAGCAGTCCCTCTGCCTTCCCCTCATTAGGTGAGGGCGGCGGGAGGGTCCGGCACTGATCTGTGGTGACCAGGGACAGCAGCCAGGGAAGGGCTGGAGCTGTGCCAGGGAGGTTTAGGTTGGATTTTGGGAAAGGTTCTTCCCCCAGAGGGTGCTGAGCACTGCCCAGGCTCTCCAGGGAATGCCAGAGCTCCTGGAGAGTTTGGACAGAGCTCCAGGGATGCCCAGGCTGGGATTGTTGGTGATCCTGTGGGTCCCTTCCAGCTCAGCACATTCTGTGATCTTCCCTCCCCACAGCGTCACCCCCTCAGCGCTCCCCCAGCACAGGGACCAGCAGCTCCCCTGCCCGCACTGTACAACGCAGGAGGCAGCGCCGGGCTGTGCCCCGCGGGGCAGCCGCTCCAGGCGATCCCACGAGGGGCGACCTAACCACGCTGAGGAGCGCCGGGACCCCTCAGAGAGGCGACTGCGACCGCGACCCCGCCATGGCCGCCCCCCAGCCCTCGCCATCTTCCCCCGCGCGCTCCCGGCCCCGCTTCCCGCCCCGCGACAGACACTCGGCTCCGCCAATCACCGGCCTCCCTCGGGAGCGGCGCCTCCCTTCACCAATCAGATGGCGGAGCAGCTCCCCAGCCCCGCCCCGGCGGCCTATAAAGCGTTAAACCACGCCCCCTCAGCCCCTTCCCGGCTCTACACTGAATGAAGTCCTCGCTGGCCAACGAGAAGTTCCCGCGGGGCTGGATGGACAGGCACGCTGTCCAATAGGAGCGCAGCATTGCG